>JAQGAP010004165.1:0-10935 GCA_034697805.1 Orchesella bifasciata
TTGAAGTTGGAAATTCTGGCATGTTCAGACCTGAAATGTTGCTTCCAATGGGGATTCCAAAGGATGTTCGAGTAATTCCAAGGGGACTATCTTTGGAGCGTCCCACAATGATTCGTTATGGTATAAACAACATCAGAGTGGTCCTCGAATGGTTTACAATAACCCTATATGCCGTTTGGATAAAAAGTAGGGGGTTAGGTCATCATGGTCAATTATGATTTTTTATTATTGCAGAAAAATAAAAGGTATAATAAAAAAGTTTTATTGCAACATTCTGCATGTTTGACTTTCAGCTAAGAGAAAGTTTATTTAATAATCCAGACCTTCAGTTTCAGCCTTCACCTGCAACACAATACCGAAATATTAATTATTATGATATCCAGCAATTTTTAGTGTTGGTGCAGCAATAGGTAGTTATAATAGTTAGTTTGATGACATACTCTAGCATTTTTCTGTGGTAGTTTGATTGCTTTGATTTGACTTGTTCACAGAGCAAAAGAGTGCATGGAAATGAAAATTTTATGATGAGACGTGAATGTATTATGCACATAAATTAGATCACCCTTCTTTATATGAAAGATTAAATTCAATTGCTTCTTATATGATAGAAATATGACAGAATGCAGAGCCTCTTCAGCACTGTAAAGCTACAAAAACATTTTTCTTTTGTCCTTTTATTTTTTTACAGAAAATGTAATCCGAAATATACATACAAATAATTACGATATACTAGTAGAAGAGCACCAAGTTATTGTGAGAGTCCTGGAAGGGATACGTCATATTCTATTACTTGCCATACGGGAAACCACTGCAACAAATTATTAACATGTAAATAAATATACAATTCATTCATCTATACTGTATACCTTCCTATTTGCATGCTCAACGCTGCAGTTACATAATTTGGACTGAATTGGTGACTTACATGCCAGTTGCGCCAGAGCTAGCTGACGCCATAGCATTAGATGAAGATAATCCGAGACCTCCACCACCAAAAGAATTGGAAGCAGCGAAGGCGTTTGCAGAGGACCCACCAAATGCTCCAGCAGGGTAACCGTAAAAGCGTCCCTCCCTAGCATTTGTATCTGGAAATCAAAAGTGAAAAAATGTATTTAACAGTTAGACAAAGAAGAGCACTTCCAAATCCAAACTCACACTGAATGATCCGTAACTGCTTACCTGTATCCTCCGCATTATCAATGGGAACAGCTTCGATAACGATAGCCATTACAGCGAGTACAACGAAGAAAATAACGGTTGATTGACTAAGGGCCATTTCAAATATTTTCGATCTAAAATCACTTGTTTAGAATGAAAAGAGTTTTTAAAGGTCTGCGAAACGATTGTGCTTTCCTGTGAGATATCAAAGTTGGACTGCGATACTGTTGGTAGGAATCTTATGACTTTATATACTTGCTCAGGTTCATCGTTTCGTCCCTTGCAGCGACTTCAAACTTTGTGAACCCGTGTTGAATAGGAAAGGTAAAGTAAATGCCTCATACCTCGAAGGAAAAGGGTTTTACCCACACTATTTTTATTTCATTTTTCTCCTCGGGATTATTACATCCTATGTGGATGCATATTTCATTGTTGTAAAAAGGGCTTTATACCCTTTAATTTAAGGAAGACTAATATACTTAGGTACTGCTAGGGATTGGGAGTTATTATGTATACTTTGGAATTTCCAAAAAGTCTCTGTCTCACTCCAACTCATAAAAGCAAAGCCTACATATGGTCTAAAAGTAGACCTCATTAAAAAGCAAAGCTCTAAAACTCGCATTCAATCCAAGAAAGGGACCGGGTAATCCCAAACGGTATGACACCTACTTCATCAGCCTCGTCATATTATCACCCCAACGCTTATTGTCAACTGTTGGATAAGCATTCTCTTTTGCAACTCCAATCAAAGTAACCTTCTCATAATGCCCCTTGAATGACAGGGTATTGCACTACCCTGTCCGGCTATAAATACATACAGATACCATACCCTGCCCTGCTATCAGATAGCAACTTACTTTTACAAAGATTGAATACAGATCAATTACTGAAAAAAAGCAAGCTGCACTCCCTACTTCGCATGTAGTATAACCTACCATAACTTCCTTGTTCAACAGGAATGTGTGCTTCAACTGCGCGTGTCTCATTTCATTTAGAACAAAATTAATTAAATTCCCAAATGCAATCAATTTCGGGTGATGATTTGAGTTTTGTGATGAAATCAAATTACATTTATTGTATTACGTCTGCTCGGCAAAAATAATAAGTTGTAACGATCATTTGTCAAGAGAGCAACTTAATTCCACATGCGTTAAGGCATACCAACTAAAACCAAAACGCGATTGCCTTTTGGCTTCATAAGAAGTTTGAAAACTTCCCTGGCATTTTTTGCGTTTGTTTGCTACCTTCAACTTCTGAAACAATTATGCAGTTGGTGGTGGACATTTGTCTTTGGCTTCAACTCGTTTTCATTTTTAAATCTGTTTCCACTTGTCTAATTTCTCAACAAGACTATGCAAAATTAATCATTGACTCGATTGAAAATTTGGGGCAACATGACAACACCCCACTTTCACTGGTTTGGGTGTCAGCTGGAAAAGAAAAACGAACATCCGCTGTGAAATCAACCGTCATGACTTTCTTCAGAACTACACCAATTGTATTTTTTCAAGTTCCGGGAGTCAGTATTAGAAAATTGCAAGGAAGTTTGCATTGGAGAAATCCAAGCATTCAGCACTACTTGGTGATTGTAGAACTGATTTCTGACCAAATTGAAGCAGCAGAAATTGGACGTTTTTTGAAACATCTCATGTATCCAGGAACTATTAATCGAGCGCATTTCATTTTTCTGAACTTGAGACCAGACGCTGGAAAAGGAGTTCCCTTCATTTCCAATAAAGAGTTTAACATGTACAGAAATAAACTGGAGATTTCAACTTGCGCTTGCAAAAACGGAAAATCGAACGGGGCAACTTGCATCATTTCAAAAACCTGGTGTTTTCACTGTCCCAAGAAGCTACACATCATCTCCAAATACGACTTGCGCTCAACAGAACTCACCAGATTTGCTGCCAATTCCTTTCCGAATATGTATGAAAATTTAAACGGACAAATGTTGACAATCGGTTCACCACAGATTGCCATAAACCCTTCAGGAAAAACGGATTTTGGCTACACCCGCCTGGTGTCTTCATACTACTCCTTCAGATCAAATCTTGTATTCGTACCAGTTCTCAAACAATTGCGTTTTAAAGTTGTGCTATTCGCTAAGAATGAAATGAAATCAACAGGGAATGTCAAAAGCACGTCCATGTCTACATCAATGCAATACGCTGCATTTTTAGAGAATGTGGTGAAACGAAGGATGGCTCTTAGTATGGGGGTTAATCCATCCCCCCGTTTTTTACCTAAACTTGGCTTCACACGGCTTTATGTACGAGATCAATACGTTTACGTAATCAAAAGCCATTATTTAAAGGGCGAATCATTCACCACAACAGAATGGCATATGCTATGCATAACGTACCTTTTCCTACAGTTCATCGGGTTTGGAATATTTGTCGTAAAGTTTAAAAAACAATACCCAGAAGTGAGATATATGCAGAGGTGGAGTGACTGGTCTCTGGCGCTCCATCAGTCTCTTTTGGGACAACAGGAAATCAACCCGATTCTCATTCTTGGATCAAAACCGGACCAGCGTCAGCTACGCCCTTGGAACTTGTCATGGACCATATTCGCATTTGTATGGTGGATTTTTTCCGTGTCAACTCTTTTCTTTCATGCCGTTCAGCTAACATGTGGAGCTCTAACGCCTGTCCGAGTTGCCCCAATCCAGTCAATAGATGAACTTCTCAGAAATTCCGACTGGAAGATTGGAATTTACTCCAAGAAGGACTGGTGGGAAAGTCATTTCAGGAACACAAAATTCGAACCGATTCTCCACCGATTTGAATACCTGACTTCTCAAAAGGACTGTGTCACCCGGGTTCTAGAGAGAACAAACTTTGCTTGCTTTATTAGTCTGGATGTACTTTTATTGCTGATGTCCCAACTTTCATCGCTTCAAAAGGCTAGTTTGATCTACAAAGGTTTTAAACTTATGCCAGGTGCTGAGTCAGGAAAGTGCATAGGATTTGTCAAGGAGTTTCCTTGGGATAAGAAGCTGGCTGCTGTTGTGTCATGGATTGCAGAGGAGTCCGGTTTGAGTGCTTACTCCACGCAGCAATTTTTGAATGAAAATGCCCGACGCAAGGTGGTGAACAATGAAGGTCAAAAGGAAACCGGAGAGGAACAGAATCATGAGCAGGGACAAGATTTGTTTCAGCCTGTTAATGTTCGGCCTATATTGGGGATTTTCCCTTGGGCCATTCTAATTTGCTGCATTGTGTTTGCGATGGAGTGTGGATGTCACGGTTTGAAGGTGTCTTATGTAAGACTAGTAAGCTAGGCGAAAAATAGAAAAACAACCCGAAAACGTAACTCAGTTACAAAGTCTAATAATAACAATGAAGGCACTCGTGTTACAATTGATATGCAGTGTGAATAAATACATGTGCTATTAATTTTTTTAAGTTGTTAATTTATTTCGGAAACGATTTCAGCATGAAAAATAAATTAAACATGTATTATAATTGTTTATTTTTATTGCTTTTACACCCAAATGCGCTTTACAAATCAACCTGGCGATTATAATATTATTTACAAGTCAATAAAAGTGTTTAATGACTTTCAGCGCTTCATATATTCCTGTCCGCGGTTTGATCAATGTTCTGATAAAATTTGTCATTTATGTATAGGAGGACAATCCATTGCGAGTTAAAGATAGTAAAAGATTGCTACTGTACCTCTTATCTAGTGGAATATAATATATTTTCCTATGTGAAGAACTTCTGATCGATATGAAAAGATGGCATGTTGGAATATTAAAGCGTTGCTTGATGCTTGGCTCATGTTTTATGTCCCGTTTGAATTAAATTTATATTCTGAGTTTTCGTTTGAATTAGAAAGCTTTACATTAGGACTTCATAGTTTAGATTGATAACACAAAAAATAAAAATAAATTATCTGTTTGTTCACGCTTTGCTGTTTGACATTGCATGTTAAAGTTAAAGATGTATGTATACAATATTTTTAAACCAATAAAATGTTTACGAAATCAACCTCAAATTGTTATTTTTTAATTGAATAATTTAAATGATTCTAGAGATCCGGATTTCGTTTTCAAAATGTTGCAAACACGATGCTAGACGTTAAAAAGGAGTAGCAAAAATTTCCATAAAAAAAACTATCACCCCATTCGTTTTTAGTTACTGTTCGGGCTGTCTAAATCCAATTACTTGAGCAGTTATTTAACAATTTTAAATGGAACGCAGGGGTCTTGCTCTTTTTGGATAGTACCTAACGTTGAAAATTATATTTACAAGGTCGAAAATATTATGAATATCTCCAGATTACTTTAGCCCCCTAAGTATATTCGAAATTTATGGTACTTCTTAAGGCACACTGCGACTGGCAATCAATGTACCACAATATTAATAACTTGTTGCTTTTTCAAGTGTTTTTAGGTGTGATTGGATGTTTTAATCACAAGATTTATTTGTTTGATGGTAATAAAAAAACAGGTGTAGATTTTTACAAAAGGAAGACCGGTCATTTGATCAGGGGTCATTCAAAACTATGGAAAATTTAACCATAAATGAGTCCACCTCCATATGCTGGGTAGCCAGCATATCCTCCATATCCAAGTCCATATGATCCGACTCCATACCCAGTCAATTGGGGTTGTGGAGCTGGGTTTGGGTTGGCTGTGGCGATGGCAAAAACCATTGCGACGAGAAGAAGGACAGCGAACTAAAAAATTAGAACATTTCAGTTAGGAAACGTTGTGGTATATTCAATTATACTACTATTTTTAAATTTCTGGAAATACTTACAAGCTTGGACATCTTGGTTTTGAGTTGAGTTGTGGGAGACCACGAGAGAGTTTTCTGTATTTGTTTGGTGATTGAGGGCGAGGTGAATCTGATACCGTGACCACTGATCCTGGCGCTATTTATACCAAAAGGTTTTCAAAGACAACAATAGTATTCAGTCGTGCTCAACGATAAATTCGAGCATTTCATAAAAAAAGTGGGTTTTATTGAGGAAACCTTTAGCATCACTCCATCACCAACAAATGGATACGTTTTTTAATGAAAAAATATTACATAATCAGTTTTTTTCAGCATATCAATTTTTTGTTTGCAAATTGCAATCCTCAACCTCCAGAAGAGTTAACAAAGGATGAAGGATGCACAAAAAATTGGTTGCATGTAACATCGTGCTTTGTTCTTTTGCGATTCCAAAGCGCTGCATCAGCAATCGATAATATCATTTTTTCCTCAACAACAACACACCTTGATTTCAGTGCGCCTTGTAAGCAGCTTTGTAGCTACACGTGTATCTCCAGACTCCAATCAATGTTCATCTTATTAACAAGATTGACATTTACGATTACAGTTTTTTGTCTGTGGACTCAGCATGAAATGGAACACGTAAATGATGAATAAAAAAAACCATTTTACAATGTACTTTGCTTTGTAGTGTTTAAATTACCCAAAGGACGTTTGGACGCCTTTGTAAATATTTTTGAGCTTGCAAATAACATTTGATTTAATAGGTATCACTCCACTAGGGTTCATAAGGTTTATACATGAAGTAATAGCTAATTGAAAAATTAAGTTACTGAATAGTAAGCTTAAAAATTACATATTTCAATTTAATTTTTAAGTTGAAATCTTTTAAGCTTCATGTCACATCTCTTGAATCAAGTGTAGCATGGGTACAGTCGTCTTCATCATTCGATTCTGTCGATAAATTGAAATTAGGTTTGCTTCTGGTATGTCTACTTTTCTTCTAGTGCAGCAACATAAGACACTCTCAAACCGTAAAAACACACTATATCGCGAATAAATTCGCGAATGACGTAAGTAAACTCTCCATCATTGGATGGACATCAACATCATCAGGTTACACGGAGTCTTATGACGTTACAGGCGCCTATTATAGATTATGTATTGTAGATGGTCATACAGAAGGACGCACCTTTGCAATCCGCCAACGCAACTAATAATAATGATGATTAAAAAATTGTAAGGTGCAGTTGGGTCGTCCTCGGACCGTTCTTTTATCCTGAATGATGTTGTGTGTTTCAACCGCATGGAAATAGAGAGATGTGATTGATGAATGATACCAGAATCTGTCACTTCCAACAGAAACCCAAACTAGTGAAAGTGGATGCATTTTCTTACGGTGCCTCGACAGCGCACACCAGTCAATTACCATTGAATGGGGAATATTACAAGGGAAAGAATGCAAAATAAAATGAGTCGCAGTTTGTAGTATGAGAAAACTTCTTTACAAATAATTCCACGTTTTATTTCTTAAGACAGCATAGCAAAGGATGTAAACTCACAGCAAGTTTCATAGTTTCTAAATATTCCAAAATGTACTCGTCGTATTATTCAGCTTAGCTGTGATACAAGTACAAGTGGAATTAGGTGACTCGGAATCACGACTTGTTAATTTTTTAAGCAGAACAATTATGCTTTTGGTACGAGGCATATTTTTTCTTTTGTCTCCTGACTAGCTCCATGATCAACATCGAATTGATTGGATTTTTGTTCCATATTAATTACTAGAAGGGGGCCAGTTACTGCACTAAGTGCAGAAATTTTAACTGCTACCACCTTTTACTGCCACATTTTAGATGCACACGCGCCACTGGTACATTTTACATGCTACCACCTAACAGTGGCAAAGATCCAACAACTGCTGATAAGCAGAAATTGTTCAAGGGAGAACAATAATAGAGAAAGGCAAGAAAGGTGGTAAGAAATATAGAAAGGAGTGAAAAAAGAAGGTGAGAAAGGATAGAAACTGAGCGAAGAGGTAAACACGAACTTCCGGTAGAGTGAAGGAGGTACACAGCAAAAGTCCAAATCGTCGTCGTTGAGCAAAGTGGTAACTGGGCAGGATCCAAGTCCGGTGAGGAAGGAGTACACAGCAAAAAGTCCAACGTCTAAACTGAACCAAGTGAAAGGTTTGGTGTAGAATTGCTTTACTGAGGTCGCATTCCGGTTGCATAGAACCGGAATTTTACATAGTGTGGCTGTATGCATGGAAAGCACAACCGGAAATCTACTTCAGTGTGACAGTATGCGTAGAAACAATGGTGGCTCACACACATCCAAGAAATCAGCCAGGTAGACTCTTCGCTTATATTTAGGATTATAGCTCGGTTAGTTGTTAGTGCATTAATCGTTGTAATTAATTCTACCCTAAAGTGCGCACTAATGTACGTAGAGATCAACTGACGTGCAAGTAAAGGCAGTTCTAACTTTACATGTAAAGCTTGCGCCTAGTGCGCGGTTTCCTATTTTTTCTTTTCCGTCTCCGCAGCCATATGAAAGTCTTTGGCAACTTATCATAAATCCATTCTAGAGCAAATACAACGCTACAAACTAAGATGGCCCAAGGGTACACCTCAAGTATCGGCCAGAGATCAACGAGCTGATGTCCAGTCTTATCTTTGCTCTCCACTTCCTTTTTATTAGTCCGCTGCATCTGCATAACATTTTGGTTTATGAACTCCTGTATAGAATATGAGGTCAAACCGGACTCCTCCGCAAGCCAAGATATAACAGTTGTAAGTTTTTCTGCCCATGGGAAATCCTTCACGAAGCCATAACACTTTCCACCTGGTGGCATCACTCGAACTTCCTTAAAGATTACCATACGTCGTTCCTGTTTAGAAAGCTGTAATATCAATAAGAGAAGAACATCCCGGTGGCCAATGCATGCAAATTTTTTACTCTCGAGAACCCTTGTCAGGCATTCTTTTTGAGAGGTCAGGTATTCCATCCGAGGAAACGCTGCTTCAAATTTCGTTTTCTTGAGAATGTCTTCCCACCAGTCTTTCTTGGAGAAGACTCCAATCTTCCATTTTGGGTTTCGGAGTAGCTCCTCAAGCGGCCGGATTGGGGCGAGTCGAAATGGTGTCAGAGCTTCGGTAGTCAAATGAATGCCAACAAAATAAAGCGCGGACATGGTGAAGGTAAACCATGTCACTGCAAATACCACCCAAGTGTGGCGGCGACCTCGTATTTTTATTTTGAGAGCTTCGTCAAGACTTTGACGAACAATGATGCTTTCATGAAGAGTTACAATCCAGTTCCAATTTTGCAGCTTCCAAAACCCGAGAATTTCACCAGTTTTTCTTTTTCGTAAGAGAAAAATTGTGATTCCAGTAGCAATAAGACATGTGTAGACGATTGCAATGTACGATTCAGTAATGGAAAATGATTCCCCTGCACGAGCAAATTGACTGTGTGTCACGTAAACAAATCTGTTGCGAAAATAGGCTCTGGTGAAACCAAGTTTTGGTAGAATATATGGGAATGGATCCAGATCAATGGCAAGAGCCATTTTCGCTTTCTCAACTTTGTCAAAGTATGCAACGTATCGTTGGATGGTGGACAAAGATGAATTTTTGGCTACCGAAGAATTTGTTTTGGCCGTTAGGCTTCTTATTTCCCCTTTGATATTTAATTGAGTGAGGACAGGGGACAGTACAAAATTGTATCTGAAGTAAAAGTAGGATGAAATATGGGGGCCATAACCAAAACCCGTTTTCGTAGGGTTTAAAGCAGTTGATGCTGAACTGAGAGCCAGTTTCCGCCCATGTAAATTGTCATACAAGTTTGGAAATGAGGAAGGAGTATAGCGAGTGAGTTGCTTCGATTGCAAATCATATTTTGAGATGAGGTGTAGCTTTCTTGGGCAGGTGAAACACCAAGTTTTAGCAATGATGCATGATGCCCCAACTTTCTTTCCCTTTTGTGGACACGGTAAAATTTCCAATTTATTTTGATACATGTCAAAGGTGCTGTGAGAAATAAATGGAAGGCCTTGTCCAGCATTCGATATCAAGTTTAGGAAAATAAAATGAGCCCTGTTGATGGTTCCAGGATACAAGAGATTTTTCAAAAAGACCCCGACTTCCTCAGCTCTAACCTTTTCTGAATTCAGCTCCACAATAACGCAATAATGCAGAATGCCTGGTGCTTTTGAATGGAGAATTCCTCTTATGTTTCGTGCTCGGCGTCTGTCCACAAATGTTTTCGTTTGGAGAATTATTATTGGCACGTTCCACCCGTCTTCATTTAAGGTTTGTAAGACTTCTCCAAAAATTGACTGCTCTTTATCTCCCCCTGTTGAAATCCAAACCAGATGACTTGAAGAAAATGTGTCACTTCGCTTCAACTCTGTGATGAAGTTCGTTAACGCATTTTTGTAGTTTTCGTGAAAGATGTCAATTTTCCCAGATGAGGCGAATTTTAATACAAACGCTAGTAGCAAAACTCGAATGATTTTCATCTGAAACGCCATTATTTCTTTTTTGCTGTAAAATAACGCTCCGGTTGCAGAAAAGCCCACAGAGTGAATAACTTCCAAATCTCCTTGAAAAACTAATGTACATATGTGACCAATATTGTAAGTCGACTGTCTTGTCGTCTTTGATTCATTAATGTTTTCTTATTTATTAACTAGCAACTTGTTGGTAGTTAATCGTTTTGGTATTTCTGTCCGTCTGTCCATGTGGATGTGTGTATGTGTGTATGAGTGTGTCTGTCCGGGGGCACGATAACTTTCGAACGGGTTGACTTTTTTCAATTCTGTTTTCAGTAATCGACAGCTTATGTCAATAGAATTTTTAAGTTCGAAGATAGGTTATCTGGGGCTACGGGAACAAGGTCAACTGATAAGCCAAATCAATTTGATAAGCGTCACATATAGCTTGTGATATATCAATCGAAAGCTGAGCCTTAGTTGAAGTCAACCATGGTGTTTTTATTTGACCCCGATGTGACCTTTGACCTCAATTGGGGGAAAACTGCA
>JAQGAP010004166.1:0-10932 GCA_034697805.1 Orchesella bifasciata
TGCACAATACCCAATCTCATCATTCATTTTAATGTCAAAAAGTTACGAATAACAAGTTTTTGAGCAATATGCAAGTACGTACAAGTAAAACCTAACCTATTTTATGTCATCAGTAGGGCACTGCTGTTTTTCATTAATTTCATTCTTCTCAAAATCGAGCTGCTTTTATTTCATTGAGCCGGAAAAAGTGGTTGTCTTTAATCCAGTGTGAAAAAGTTATTTGAAGTGACGCGTTGAAACCAGCAAACACGCACATAGTTTCTCATTTGATTTGAGTGAGAGGTCTCACTGAGCAGTGTATGATTTTGCGATGACTTTATTATGGGCTGACGGCACGTCTAACAACTCAATCGTCCCATTTTTTCGACGGAACAACATTATCAAATATCCAAAGAAAAAGGAAAACAACGAGTTATGTTTGCAAAACCCACATTGTTCCGTTCATTCTTTCAAACTGCGTTTGTACCTCAAAACGCCATTATGAAATATGTAAGACAAATATGGACAAACAGTCAAATGAATGTCTGGTTTTTACCATTCCACATAGTTTCTTTTACAGGTTTTGGTTATCAAAGTAATAATTATGATTATATAGCATATATATGCATATACGTGTATAGTCTAATGATGATGCAATGCATACTCCTCCATCGTGTCCTGTACACTATGCTTTCTTTCCACCAACAATTTTTCTTTTTTTGCTTTTCAATATAATAGCGGTTCGCATCGCCCAATATAATGTTTCAATCTATGGATATACATACGGGTAGCCATTTGAGTCTTCAAAGTATCACATTGCAAAGTAATGAAATTGAGTCAGTCAACCTCTATTGCTCAATATAATAATAGTGCTTGACTGAAAGAAGGACATAATGGTCAGTTCCTGTCCATTTTATAGAGTTTGTTTTTCTCCACACGATTTGAAATGGTAGGCAGTCGAGACCGTAGACAGATACAACCTACCCAAGAAATTGGCAATTCGATCTCTTTCATGGGTCTCTTCTTTCTCTTCGCCGTGACTCCTTTTTTCGAAGAGGAGGATGAAAAAATAATGCAAACAGGCATTTCGTAGTAGAGAAAAGGACACTACTACTACTAGGAAGTATTTGGAATTCGAACGGAGATCAGCCTCTTCTTCGTTATCATCATTATCATCACTCTAGCCCCACTCTCCCCATGGCTAACTGTTCCGTCCCTCCAACGACTTTACGTACTTCCGTCGCATTATCAACAGAGTTATCAGTTGCAACAACAAACGTATGGTCGGTTTTTCCTCAGAATGCATAAAACATTCTAGGTAGATACAGGGAAAAACTGTCATGATACAAAAACACAATCAACAATGGAGTGTGTGGAGTGGGATATCTATATGTATCTGAAAAATCTCCATCATTTTATCCTCCGAATCTAGAGATCAAGACGTAAAGCAGCAAACAAAAGCTACAAAACCGTATGGTGCAAATAGAGGGACGAGACCTGATCTGATACACACCGAGTTGAATGGGATGGAGTGAATGAATGAGTCAAACCAGAACGAGAATGCATGTTCATTGTAAGTTTGTTTTGTGTACGAAATAGCATTACGTGTATGGATCGAGCATGTAATAAATAATTCTGACGTATTTCGTGCAGCCATACGCACCCTCTCTCCGATGAACAATCAGCCAAAAAACCGAACCAAATATATAATCCTGCCTCATGTACACAGATTAGTAATAGACCATTTGTTCATATATGCATGTGTGACAGAAAAGCGAGAGTGAGTGAGAGGAAAATCGGAAAGGGTAACAAACAGGACCGAAGTCCATTTACCTCGTATGTACGTCATCTATATATGTATACATTTTACACCGCCTCCCTTCCGAAAGATACAAGGGTACAATGCAGAACGCAACGCTGGCTCACTTCTTCTTAGGCTACTCTGAATCTGAATGAAAGCAGAGTTGTGAAGTTCGTATGATGATGATATTGTTATGATTCCGGCGGGTACGACAGGGACTAGGGGCATAAGCTCTTATGTATGTTTAAGCAGTGTTATTGTATCGAGATAAGTGTTGGGAGGTTCACTTTTATACTTCGTTAGAGTTTTAAGCATCATCATTCTTTTTTCCTTTGTTATTCCTCCCTCATGATGAAAGTAGCAATATTGGAGCTGTAGAGCTTGCATGTACTTATGCACAGGGAATAAAAAGTTGCAGCAAATAATAATATGAATACTGCTCCGTAATTCTATATATGCCTCATAAAGATTTGCAGCTAGCTTACATCCCACAAATTAATGGTAAGACGGGTAGCTCCTCTTTTATATCCTGTTTGTTGCATCTTCTTGACTAAATCACATTTTATATTCATATGCGAAGTAATAAACCCCCAGTTGGCAAACAAGTTCACAGATGACACATACACCACATGACAATCTATACTGCGGGGTGAAAGAAGTGCATACACAGAAATATATATTCATGGTGCAAGTGTGAGAGTAAGAAGGGAAAAGAAAAGACCTTTTTTGTAATATACTTCTTGTAGTAAATCCCTTTTCACAACATTATCACTGAATTTATACTAGTATAGAGGAGTCATTGTTTACATGAATTGAATAGTGGACGTAACCATATAGGTTTCGCCCCTGTTGTTACATTTTCGGGGGCATTTTCATGATCCCAACAATTTCCCAAGTTCACGTTAACTTTTTGTTCCCTTCATTTCCTTCCTCCACTTCCTTTAGGACAATAAGCTTTCCTTTTTAGTCCCAAAAATTGTTCAATTTAACGAAAAGGAGAAACGAAAGTGTATAGATACAAGAGGATCCACTATTTTTTTCATGAGTTCAGCAAGCACGAGAAGCAGAGCAGCAGGAGGAGAGGAGGTATTAACCCAAAAGCAACAATAACGCTTATAACCTTCCTTCATCCTACATTCATTATGTATGTTATTGCATGCCTAGTGGTGCTAAACTTTTTGCTTGCTTGGCACGAGCCGAAAAATTTTCAGTTTACATTTTTAAGGACATGGTCTATAATCCTACAAACTCTTTGGTGATATATTGCCACATTGCGAGAGATGGGGAAACTGGGCAGCAGGGAAAAGGATGTGTGTGTACTTGCGTATAATACACACGCGTGTTTGGCTTCTGCGAGTGCACAATGTCCAAATTTACTTGCATATTTGATACTTACGCAGATACGGATAAGGACGCTACGCTTTTATAATAACATTTCTCCTAATGCAAGCACACCTTATATAAACACGAAATGAGTAATAAAAGGGGCTGTTTCGTCGTACAGTAAGTTTCGATATAATGATGAAAATGATGATAATCATTATAATAAGCAAGAGAATATGCAAGCACAGCAGCAGAAGCAGGACAGCCTTTCAAAACTGATTACTCTGAAACGATGACTCCGCTACTTTCAAAACTTTGCTTGCTTTTATTCTTTAATACTTGGGTTTTGGATTTACGATACGATACGAGTCATAATAATCCACATAAATGCATACGCGCACATCACATCATCCACATATTACAATGTATTGAACAGATGTTCAATAGATCTTCTTTCACCGTAACCTCTTGAGTTCTAAAATGATCAAGTATTCAACCAAACCAGAATGAGAGAAAAGGCTGAGGGAGCTAGTGCCAGTGGAAGTGGCAGTAGGAAAAAAAGATATTATTTTCATGTATGTGTGCAGACAAGGATAATACTTTGGAGCGAGTCCCTTTCACTCAAATAAAGGACAAAATGAATGAATGGAAAAATGAGCGCTGGCATTGCCATTTTTTTCATTTTATATGGACCCACTTAAAAACTGAATGCGTAAGTACATAGTATGTATCTCTACTAAAATACAACAGATGAATGAATAAAGGCTTATAATATTGTATCATATTTTTTCAACGTACAATTTCATTACCTATAAAATTCCACACAAGAGCAAGCAACATTACCCCAAGCCTCCAATACTCGGTTGGGTACTGGGGATCCATTTAATGCATCATATTATATTAGCTGTTTGGCTGGAGTGGTGGAGTCCTTCATCCAACAATTGGGACAATTAGCACGTGCCATATGGTTTGGGATTCACGTAACGAACGAAGCAGTGCAGTGGCTAGGCCGGTTTTTGATACATACATGGTTACTTACTCAATGGGATTATCATTATTACTTTTTCAATGGGAATGAAAAAAAAAACAGCAAAAAATGGATGAGGCTCTGCATTAACAACAGATATATAGAATGGTCCACCACCAAGTCTGAACTAATCGCTCAATCACTTTGCTGTACACAACTGTACGACTTTATTATTCTATTCAGGGTATCTCTAATAAAAAATAATGCTCGCCGCATCCACTAGACACCACAAATTTCAAAATCAACAATTTCATATGCACTACATATTGGGTAGGGTAAGTGCAGCTAAACGTGAGTAACTGGACATGATCTAAAAAAAAGTGTGAATTGTGAAGTTGCCACTAACGAGACCACATGAGGTATGGGGACACAATTGAGGGTAAAGTAAAGTGTAGGATAATATTCTTCTCATCGTAGTGTAAGTCAAATGTAGTTCACATCTTGCTGAATAATTTATGAAATTCTACAATAATGGAATTTCAGTGTTTAATTTTTCATATGCTATCCTGTCATTAAATCCGATTGGTCAGCACTTTTTGGAGGAGTCAATTAAATATAGGGCGTGGTAAAGTGACGTAACAGTTTAAGTTCTAGTAATTTTGAATAGAAAGAGCAACAAAAAGATAATGTAACAGGCAGTACGGAAGTAATCAGAACAGTACAATTTATCACATAATAACCTTGAATAAATTTATTATTGCACTGCCGGGGATTGTTTTGTTGCAGTCTCATGTTGTTCACAGAAGCCGGTGAGTGAGCTTGTACACAAAGATTCTTTAGAGTGCAATATGCACAAAAACAAATAGTATGGTCTTTTACAAGTCTGACTCGAGCCAGAGGCTCCTATTTTGGTGTATGATTTACTCGCGTTCAATTAAATGCATTATTTTGTCGGCAACTAAGCTCCTTAATCTGTGTACATTCATTATATGTGCATCTGCCCATTTCCAGAAATTCCAATATAACACACCCTTCCATAATAACCCGAAGAAGATCTATGTACTTAACAAAATGATACAGACGCGTTGTCTGATATATGAGAAGGCTTTCACAACTTTAACTGCAGTCAAGGGTTCATAGACCGATCTCAATGAATGTGTGGAGCTGTGAATATGTGGGTGAAATGCACTTTGGAGTGATATGGCAGTAGGTAACACGAGGACCTTGTGTGGCACATGAGGATTTCGATATTCCCCGTCCCTCCGCCATCAACCACGCTAAGATTATTATTAAGCATTATAATGGTCCGAAAGTTGAGGATTACTGTAATGATCACTATCATTATTTTTATGACCCACGCCAAATAAAGAAGGAAAACAGACAAATATTGAGAGTGTATAGGGTTAATCGTGGCAATAAATAACAGTGGGGAGCGTCGAGCAGAAGTGCATACCGTGATTAATTTGAGCATTATGTTTTAGAAATAGGATTTGTTGCTATTTTTCCGATTCTTGATATTTACCTGAAGCGTGAAACCATTTAGCTTGAGATTCGTCTAGACGAATATATACGCTGTGGCTGGCAAAAACAAACCGCTCACTTTGATCGATCCTATTTCTCAAGTGGACGAAGTGATGAAACCAGTCGACGTATGGAATGCTTTAATTACTAAAGCCCTGTATACGAACAACCGTTCATACGTTTGATTTACACAAACTTCCGAACGAATGCAGACGTTATCTTTTGCTAAATTTAAAAAATAATGTATTTCGTTCTTAACTTTCCTTGTAGCTTTCCCTCGCCAACTTATCGCAAAATCGCAACTTCATACATCAAAAGTTTATGCTACATGGGCGTCAGCAAGTCTACCTGCCTGTGCAGCTTGAAGTAGTCAATCGCCACTGCATTCATTCACGTTTCCAGATAATTTCAGACAATGTCATTTTGAATAATATAACAGGTTCCAATCTGATACCGTCTTATAATAGCCGTTTCCAAGAAGTATGATAGCTGTCTCTGTGTGCCTTGTCCCAGTTTGCAATATATTATTAAACTCTTGTCTGGAACTCTCAAATTCTATGGCTAAAGAGATTTAGAGAGATGGAATGTTTGAAATCGTAAACATAAATAATTCTATGAGACTGCAAAATGACATGTGGCACGTGCACATCGAAAAAATACCATTTCCAAATACGTACACAACGTAACGAACGTAAGTGCACATCTTTCACCAGATATGAGTGTACAGAAACCAGATCGACCATTCTACTAGAATCAGTCAAATCGCTTAGGAAGAAATCTCGAAATGGAAGCGAAGTAGAAAAAGTATCTTAGAAACTGGAAGAAATGTACACAGACCGATAATCCTTTTCCTTAGCGTAGTTTATTGAGACTCGTCATGAACACACAGGATGAGGATGAAGAGACAAAAAAGGTTGCTAGCAGATGGGCGAGTAAGAGTAGAATAATAATAGGTTTCTTTCCTTCCACCCCTTATGGGCTTTCTTTCTCCGGTGGAAGTTATGAGACTTATAGTTTTTCGATTCAATCGACAACAGGTATCAAAACTGGTGGCAGTAGAGTTCAATGTTTGTACAACTCACTGATCACAACTGAGCAACCAAATAAATGTGAACTTACTTCACGTCATGAAGAACAAGAACGGACGAAAGTTTCCTGAAGTGAAAAATAAGAATAGAACATGCCCGCCAGTGCTTTCATCCCAACCGAACCCAATATTTTCTTTATATAATGTCCCTTTGATTCGAAATCTGAAATCAAGTTAAAATAACCTGTCTACACAAAAATGAAAGTGCATATGTCTATATATTTTATAGGCATGAGTAGGGGAGTTATGAAAATCTCAACTTTTCACTTTAAATAATACTACGTATCAAATCATGTTATTGGGTACATTCATATAGCTATGCCCATATTCGAACAAGTATGCTTTAGTTCAAGAGTCGATGAACAGTGAACGGATATTATAGCATATTGCAATGAACATGAAACAAAAAGAGAAAAGAAGGGAAAGGTTGTTTTTTGGACAAGAAGGGTGGCTTTCACTTTCTTTTATATGATCTCTCTTTCCACAAAATTGTGAAGTGCCACGAAAGATTCTCTGTAGCTCTTGTCACGTTTTCACTATCAAAGATGTGTTTAAAACCTTTATAATTTCGAGATTCAAACAATAACGTATACATTTTGAGAGTACATTTGACGTTGCATGGGAGAAAAGCGTTAGCATCACACCAGACCATAATGACAAAAGCATTCATGACTCTTTTACTTCCATTTCCTGCTTTTTCGTGTTACTTTTTTGAATCTGGTCTGGTGGACTGTAGACACTGCATATTGCATTCCAATCCAATATGTGTGCGTGCTTCTCTGCAGTTTTGAAGCTGCATCCGCATCCTTTCGCCTCTTATCATTCCAGTCTCTAGCTATCCAACAACCCTCTCTTGTGATTTGACGACTTTTTGTCTTCCCTCTTCTGCTTTTCCGTTAGGATGGATGAATCCCATTTTCAATCAGAATCGTGTCTAGGTTGATTACAGAATACATTTTGTATACACTGCAACTATGAGTGAAAATGGGGAGAAATAATGACTTTCCAAACGAATTCAATTCCCATATATCGTGATATAGTTTAGGCTAAAATCGGCAAATGGAAATAATAAATATAAATTTTGTTAGTTTTAGAAATAAAAAGTTGTTAGTTGATAAAGCGCATGACAAAACTATATACAATGTATTATGCGTACTCCCAACTGTAGGTAACCCCTAAACGTATGAAAATTTAAAAAGCCACATCATATTCGAAAAAGCAAGTTGTGAGGTTCATTAATAAACAGGGAGCTCCAAGACGTGACGTGAATTACACGGATGACTTGCGTGATCTTGATGTTACATGTTCATAAAGGAAACATCAGTTGATTGTCAACATAATTTGTTATGTTATGCCATGCCCTTTTAATAGTAAACTACACTCTGCCACCGACTCGACTAGCCAAGAAAAAAGTATGATTTCTTTATTTGTTCTATTATATTTGACGACATAACATTGTATAGCCTACAGCCACATGCTCTCTCGAGATGTAGACTTTAACCCACAAACATGCTTTCCATTGCTTGCTTCTTCTTGCGCAATTCGATCTTGATTACGACTGATTTCTTTTCTAGATACGGTTACTTCCTTTTCTCCCCGGGAATAATAAGGTTATGTAGTTGCATGCAAAGATTTTTAACAACTTGCTTTCTACCAGCTGAAGCTATATCATGGTTCCGTATCCGTGTACACACAGTTGCTTGCTTCCAGCAACAGCAATATGCCTTCCAATATTATGATGTAACTAGGAAAAGAAAATTGAACTAATTTTGAAAAACGACATTATGTAAAGATGTATACAATGTATAACCAACCCCGGAGCAGAGAATATGAATGTATGAACGGAGACGGAGATGGGAAGAAGCGTAGGCGAATGTTACTGTAATAGAGTGATGGGATGGCTTCAGCCAACTCTGAAAAAGCTTTCTTACACAACACACATACATGTAAGCAACAAGAAAGACATCCACTTCACTAGTTATCACATCCCCGATCCTTAAAAATAAAAAAGAAGCATTATAACAACTTCTGCTAACGTTTTTACAATGTAGTTCCGTTTCTTTCTCACTTTTTAACTACGCCTTTCCTCGTCTTCTACTTTCTTTCTACTTTCTTGTCCATTTACGTTTTATTTTCAGATACCTAAGTTAAGCTACAGTGTTTCCCCTCAAAAAAACGAGAGGAAACTCAGTACAGTTGAAAAAGAAAAGGAAGACGACGACTAGAAGCTAACAACCCATTTGGGGAAGATAGCTTCTCGATTGCAATTTCATACACTGAGGGAAGTAGGGACCACTACTATATGTAACTTGTCACGTGGAGCATGTTATAGTTCATAAGATATGTGTGTCCTGAAGTTGTTTTAAGCAGCTTCTTATTCTTCTCCGAAAGCATATTATCCTCCGTAAATCAGTGTCAACCAGGAAAGATGGCTTATATACGAAAGACAGCAGCAACAGTGACAAGAGTGTATAAAATAATATAAGATGCTAAAGCACCGGCGGCGGCAGCAACGCTCTACTTGTTTTTTTCCGCACTTGCAAAAGATTCAAAAAGGATAGACATTCTCCAAGTGTGTGTGTGTGTGTACATAAAGGAGCACACACACGCTTTGCTTTTATCCGTAAATGCATTATTAGCATATGAAGATTTATTGCTGACAATACTCCACTAGTTTGGTTCCACATGCGATACACTACAACTACAAGTACCAAGGATGGAGTTATATACTTACTCCCGTCTGTGAAAGTAAGGAGGATTAGCATCGCTTTGAAACTAGAAAGAGTAGACACAACTAGCTGCTCCTCCCTTTACACATTTTGCGTATGAGTTTCATCAACTAGCACTACACTTCTTGCATTTTCATTCACACGTTTTCTTGAGTCTGCAAAGACAATTTTCGTGTCACTGGTGTTCGCTTGTATTAAGAGCTCTTTGCCTATGTCATAAATTGCTTCGAGGATTGGAACGAAATTTTTTTGAATAAAAAAAGATACCCATAATACAATATGCTTTACCTTTCTTCTTCAGAAAATTACAAAAATAGTGAAAGTATACACTGTACTGCTCTGAACGAACTGAGACGATGTTGAATCACTCAATACACACATGTCGCTCGCAATTAGGCAACTGGATTGAAATGAGACCATACAGTTTTGATGCAAAATAAATTGTTGATTTTGAAAACGAATATGAAATTGACGATATAACTGGTAATTGCATACCTTATAAACCCAGTTGAGATGATATTCTATGATGAAAAACCGAAGTACCAAAGAAAATAGCACTGTTATGGATTGATTTATTCGGATAGAATTTTAATTTAATGGCTATATCTATTTGGCAGTTTGGATGTGATGAAAACACTAACAGTGCAAAATCCCATTTTGCTACAGGTTTTTACGAATGGCTGAACAACTTTGTCGTTCTATTGCAAATCGAAACAGATCCAATGTTTATTTTTCCATTAAGTTTGAAAGTCTACGGCAATAAAATAGACAAGATTTCAGAATTCCTACAATCAATAGACCAGTATATCCTTTAGCAATGTGTAGAGATATAAAAATGTATCATTCGAGACGTTGCAATTTATGGTTATTTTAAAAGTAAACTGGCGACGAAGGCAGCGATGTTTTGACTGTTTTTCTCTTATCCTCCCTTCAAATTGATATGGAGCTTCATAAAGATTTAGAAATACATTCAACTCAATCTGTCGTCTTAGTCTTGTCGTATGCCATCCTGTTTATTATAGCACAAACCATGCTAAATTTTTATCTTCGGCTGCTATTCAAATTAGCAAGCTTTTTGGACATAAACGCATTAGTTGAGGTTAAAATACACAGCTCTACTAAGGTAAAATAACCATTTGCAAAATGGCGAGTACTAAGATGTGATATAGCAATTGGTACAATTATTATGTACCTTTAGGTACATATTAAGATCACCTTGTATCGCGTCTGTCGTCTGTCGTCCGTCTGTTTACACGATAACTTTCGAACCGCCTGACTTTTTGAAATTCTGATTTCACCAGTCGATAGATAAGGTTAAAGCGGAGAATGAGTTCGAAGATGGGTTATCTGGGGTCACGGGAACAAGGTCAACTGATAAGCTTGACCAATATGATAAGCGTCACGTATAGCTTGTAATATACCATTCGAAAGCTACTGCAGTGCTGATTATAAATATGCATTTGAAATTTAAATCAGAACTTCCGAACAGGTTCGAAAAGCACGATTAAGTGTTTCGAATGACCAA
>JAQGAP010004167.1:0-10931 GCA_034697805.1 Orchesella bifasciata
GTTTCGGTTTATGATTCACGAGTCAATAAGTGGCACGACATCATGCCATGTTATTTTTTCTCACTTCATCATTTGACGGTTCTAAGCCTTCCATTTATTTTGTTGGAATGTTTGTAATTTTTAAGGAATTTAAATCAACAGCTACTGGATGAAATGTTGAAAATATATGGAGCTTCGTCATCAGCTCACTAAGGAATACACATGAAAGTGGAATGCAATTTTGACTGTTAAAACTCAAACTCGCTCCGCTTAGATGCGAGAAAACTTACGCAAAGCTTGAGCTCATGCTATCTCTTAGGATATTCTTTCGAGTGGATGACTTTCACCGTGTAACTTTCTCCATACATTTATCCAACAAGATCAGGCCAGAGAGCAAACAACCTACGACATTCATAATTGATGCTGTTGGCAATCATGACGTGGGACAGAGGCTCCCATCCATATTTTATTTCATGATATTCAATTCTTCCCTCGAAACGAAAAACATGCACTAAGCTGGAGGCAGTTGGAGAAATGGCATTTTTATGACAAAAAAATTCTTGTCATCCTTCCTTCCAGGAAATCAGTATGATCACAAGTCAAGTTGGACGTTTTAGCTTTTGTTTCTTAGAATCAAACCAGTTTGAAGTAGCGGGTACTAAAATTCAAGGAAAGTAGTATCCCCATTTCCGAGCTGTAATCATTAGAATGGGAACCTGAAATTGAATGCCTTCATCCTTAATAATTTACAAACTGTTTAGGGACGCACTCTTGTTTACATTGAAACTGGGTTGTTTTCAAGCTGAAATTGTCAAGACGGACGAAAGGGAGAGGTGAATCTTTAAAAACTATTTTTGAAGAGCGAATAAACCACTCCAGTTTTTTAATAGAAAATGTGAAATAATGAAAGCTGAAATAATGCATTTAAAATACGACAACAATCTCTCGACCTGAACGAATTTACTAACGAAAAACTAAAATACTGGTGTATTTTATTTCGTAAATAAGCTTTTCAGAATTAGTCTTTTCTTGGAACCAAGCGTGGAATACAGATCCCTCATCGCTTTCCTTTAATCTAAACGGCCCAAAGCAAGGTTAGAGTAATGATGTTTCATGACACCGACAATGTGATACCTAAACTCAGGGCCACACGTCAATCCGATTTCAACCCACGGAAACTAAATCTGTGGAGGAATTCGGAGTGATAGAGGAACCCCAGTTGCGTTAAACCACTCATACAAACCAGAGATAATTTGTAAAAATTGTAAGTTTGTGAATCCAATGCTTGTGGAAATTGGACAGTATTTTTTTTTAAATTCTACGGTCTCAGGCTTTTATGTTGCATTGGGAGGTTGCAGAGGGTCAAACATGCAGTTACACTTTCCACCTTTTGTGCAAGGTTGTACACATTTTCCCCCATTTCATCAATTGCTAAAAAACTTGGGAGTTAATGAAATCCAAGATTTTGATGAAAAAACAATAAAAAAATGCAATAAATGAAATGATCCTGAAGGGTACAAAAAGAAATGAGAAAGATGACACGCTTGCTACAGTTTGGATTTGCTCTTTCTCTTCTATCAGCATTCAGCATGCTTCAGATTATATGGAGCCGAATTCAAATAATTTTAATAAGGTGGGCGAGTCAGGATGTCAGGATATAATGTTTCCCACAATATTGAATAAAGAACGGGAAGATGGATAACGTTTTTAATGCACCATGCAGGATTGTCATCAAGATTCCCCCATTTCAAAAAGGTATCCCAGTTGTTCGGCTCGCTGTTGTCGTTTTTAATGAAGTCTTTTAACACAATTTGGACTAATATTACAGTTTCTGATTACAAATGTAAGAATATACATCATTATCATTATCCGTATTGTAAACTTCATCTCCGGTGACGCAATTGCTGATGAGTCATATGGCGAGGTAAAATTTTCAAACGAACTGGACTTGCAAATCATAAACCAATGCTTTATTCACACCTCAGTCACTCACCGTCATGTACGGATAACTAATATTTTTCCCGTTGTAAGAAAAAAAAGTCATATTTCTTTTACTGGACAAAAACCTCAGAGCTCCTCGCCCTTGGAATTTTATACTGTCTTAAATTTTACTATTAGCTTGTGACGCTTCTTTGTTTCACTATGAATTCGTTTCTGAAAATAATTATAATACTGTATTTAATCGTCATATTTTATCCCCACGGTTCACAAGGCCATGTTGGCTCAGTTATTGGAAAAGGCTTTCGTAAGAAAACTACTGCACTTTTATTTTATTTACGCTTTCCAAACCCATTAGGGAAATATAAACAGTGTCTCGTTACTAAATGATGTTGTCACAGGAAAGCAACAAAACAGTCGCCCAGTTGAGCGTTGCGAGGGGAGAATTTCAAACTGGAAAATATTTTCGTGGCAATTGGATATCATCAAAACCGATCCCAACTCCAAATCCTGATGGCCCAACCTACGCACCATACATTGGAATACGTAAGAGAAACGTTTGTGAGTTGAAATAGAGGAGAACGGAATTAGTTTTAAAGTTTTATTTATTTTCTAAGGAGCATTCACAAATCTCATACAGTTCTTCCATCATCTGAGTGACAACTTCAAAACTGTTAACGGGAAAGGACGTTTTGCAAGCAAGCCAATTTGGTCAAATAAGCCACGAATGAAGTTGAAAAGGGGAAACAAAGGGGGTCTGAAATGGGAGTATTTCAGGGTCATACCCAGGTTGAGTTACTTCCATTTTATTGCTAGGCCATCTGCCTTGACAGCCGACATTAACAACATACTGCGACCTTGGATTATTTTCTGATTTTTCATTTACTTATTGATATAATATCGTCTTGAATTTGCTTAAAACTCGGTTTGATGTAGTAATAATAATTTTTATTACTAATTAGTGTTACAGCAGGGAGAACACCTGATATTTTGAATGAACGTGTCTATCATGTTAATAAAGTTAATACTATACAAAACTAAATAGTTTTTGCTACAATATACTCATAATTGGGAAACGATAACAGTTGTAAAGCATTATTACTACTGAGAGATCTCAAAAGTTTCATATCATTATCATTTTTGAGGGAACAGCTAGTGTTTTCACAAACGTGATAAAACGTGCCATTGTTCATTAATGTGTCAGATTAAGGAGAAACAGAAATAATCTAGAATCGGTCGTGGGCGTGTGTGAGTTATAACGGATGTTTCTTGTGACGCACTTTGCTAAAGGTTTCTTCAACTGAAGATATGTCATAATGACGGATTTATATCATCTTTTGAGCAGGATGAAGAGCAAGAAAAGGAATCTCCACTACCAAATGCAACTTGTGATGATGGAATCTCATGAGTAAACATTTAAGTCAGCACATAGTCTAGATATGTTTGTGCAACAAATTCGACCATAGCTATACGGTTAAAGAATTTGTCCTTGAAAACATGTTTCGGAGAAATGCAAATTAATCCGTGAATGACCTTGAAATGAGCTGATGGAAATTTCCCTAACTAAAAGTGACATGGCGAGACTCATAAATGATTGATTATTAGATCTAATGAAAAACAATATGTTTCTCTCCTCTTCCTTTACCAGATTCGGAAATACTAGACTAGAAAAACAGGTTTGTACCACAACTAGTCCCAAAACACGGTCAGAATTGTTACTTGTTTGTTTCAAGTATTTAGATTAAATTTGCTAGACGTAATTACACACTTTCTAAATAAAATATTGACGAACGACACATTTGTCCCTCATTCACTGGAAGTTATACATTTCCCAGTTTCCGGAGAGAACTTCTGGTATTCCATTCTTGATGTGGTCGGGTCCTCTGATGGAAATGTGAAAGTGTCTGGTAGGCTTGAGTTGAGTTACCCACATCATAGTAATTTTCAAAATTCCATGGATTGATTTTATGATGACCGTACTAGAACACGGTCAAGTTTTTATTTGTTGTGCAAAAAGTGGATGCACTCTTATTACAGATATAAACATATACGTGCATTTTGAAGCACTCTTCACTCACCGAATTTAAATCCTTTCTGGTTAACAAGAAAAATGCGAAACATCCGTTATACGCTTACATTAAAAAGCAAATAAACGCAAAATAGAATTTTTCATCTCGCTAAAATATCTCGTTCCGCATTCCAGTCTTATTTCTCCCCAAATTCTCGTTTCCGAATAACCCAACAACGACATCATGCTTTTTCTCCATCAGCTAAACCAAAAAATACAGGTAGGAGTACCTACTTATGCTTCACTGAAAGAAAGCAAGTCAACTGAGCCCTAAGCCTGTTTGCGAGGCTGTTTTTATCATAGAAAAACTTGCTGTGATCCTTTTTTGGATTGTGCAAGTGCAACTACATACTCACAGTGACTGAGTGTGACTTTTACCATGTTTATTCGTGCAGAAAAAGTTCAAAGAACACAATTTGTGATGCATGTTCGGTCATGTCATGAGGTTGCGTTTTAACATATTACGACGTGGTTCAGGCATCTGTTTAAGAACCCTGTATTAATTAGTACAACTTTTGAAACACGAACGTTTGACAAATTACTTTTTCACCAAGTCAGCTTCATTACCCTAGAGGATTTTTCTTCATCAATTCAGAAACACCAGACGTTAGCATTTTGGCATAAATTAGCTAATCAACCGGAGGAACAAACCTTTGTAATTTTAAACAGATGCACTGGGTGTATAAATAATGGTGCGGTTAAACTGAAAACGTTGCTGTGTTGAACTTTGTTGGAAGTTACTTATTTATAGTTTTATTTGTTTATTTGCAACTCACGAGATATTTTAGAAACTGAAATTAAAAATGTAAAAAAAACGCTTCAGTGGAGTAACTAGAAAACGGTGTGAACATGTTATTAAACTAACGATCCCACTTGAACAAAAATAGAAATTTTGATGGGTGAATGGCAAACTAGAACCAAAGCTTGAGTGATATTTATCTCGACTGAAAATTCTTACGAAACGTATACACAACTCTTAAAATGTTGCATGTCCCCTTTCGCGTTTCTACTTTTGAGTGGAGTGACATTCACTGTGGAAATTTCTCCATGTATTTATGCAGCAAGATCAAGCCCAAGAGCGAACATCCCGTGACATTCATAATTGATGCTGTTGGCCATCATCATGACGGGGAACAGAGGCTCCATCCATATTATACTTCATAATATTAAATTCTTCTAGAAAACTCACTGGAAGCAAACGGAGCATTACTTAGTGCTCGTTGCAGCAAGTCGCAAAGAGACGTTAACATTTTATGATGAAATAAATCCGTCATTCGTCTCCATTTTGAACACGATCAAAAGTCAAAGCCAAGCTGCAATACTGTTCAAATCTAGTTTGCTTAAAGTGAAATAAAAAACAGGAAAAATTCTAAATTCCGGAAAACGGGTTACTGTAGTCTCCTTACCTAGTTTTCCAAAGCAATTCCACATCTTTACGTGCTTTCACTGAAGATCTATATGTACAATGATATTAGTCCACGCTGCATGAATTTTTCACCCAGCTGGTGTCGCACAACAACTGTCTTTTCGGGCACAGCTGGCTTTAAATTCAAATCAGAGAAGAAGTAGAGAAGGTAAATTGAATCTCATTAAAGAGTGATTTTGCAGAAGTGTCGTAGTTGCCGAAAATAACGAGAATACCAAATGTAGGCAACAAAACACAAAAAGAATACTGAAGCCAACTCTACTTTGAGCTTATCCCCCAAACGCTTATTTTATATTCCATGAAGGTTTCTCATTTTCACCCACATCCACGACTTAACCTGACACGACATCCTGCTCCCGATTTTAATTATTGTCATCATCCGGATTACAGCTGGATACGACCTTCTTAAATGCTTAACTTTAGTTTGAGCGTTGCTTTTGTAAATAAGAATCTGTCGCAAAAGGCAAGCCGACAGGAATTTATTTGCAAGTCGTTTGATATTTGCTTTTAAAGTAACTTTTTCAGTATCAACTCTTTCCTGGAAACATGCGTGGAATACATAGGTAGATCCTCTCCCAGTTTCATCGAAATAGCCGAAAGCAAGCAAAGAATAATGAGATTTTATGGGGCTGTTAATGTAATCCCGAGTCTCTTGGGCCCAGGCCGATACTAATCTAATGTCAAGCCATAAAGATAAATTTCGACGGAGAAACGAGTAAACTATCTTGTGTGGAACCGTTCGCACAAAGCAGGAGCACGTAAATAAATAACTTATTTTAGGCATCTGCTTTAATGTGATTTGGTAGGTGTGATTGTGATTTACACGCATTATTCTATTGGAAACAGCTCATTAAATTTGAAAAACTAGGTATATATTACTATTACAACAAACATATTTCTAGCTTTACTTTTGCAATCTTGGATGTTCAACGAATTTTACAGTTTACGTTCAACGCAACCTTGAATACTCAATCCATATTTGTCGCAATGTTGTGCATGCTTTCCCAATTGCAAGTAAAATGGAAGTGATATATTAGGTTTTTAAATGAAGTATTTAAAACTGTCAAACCACAGTAAAGTATTGCTTTAACTGTCTTTAATAATTCGTTCCGAAGTTTTTGACAGCTGCAGTTTTTCATCTAGAAAATGCAAAAGGCATTCTGTTTGTTTTGTTGTATCCCTATCACGCATACTTACATTTTATACCAAAAATAACGCCTCCATTGACGTTGAGTGTTTTAAAGCTCTCCGTATGCAATCAGAGAAAGTAGAATAGCTGCAAGGCCGAGAAAAGTCAGGAACTGAAACTTTTGTTTGCCTGCAAGGCCAATCCTTTCAACGCACATGTATGTTAAACAGACTTTTTCCTTAATAGATATAAAATGGACTGTCAGCCTTCAATACATTGGCTTCATTTTTCCAGATCGCTTTAAACCCTCCTTGGTTAACAGTTCTGCAGTTAGTACAGCAGCAAAAGTATTTCAAATGTAATTCCTTTGAGGTAACGCAAAAATTTTAGTAGCGAAAATAAAAGGCGAAACTAATATAATAATAATGGGTGGAATAAGAGTAAAGGGTATTCTACACAATTTGTGTCGTAGAAATTAGAGACTTTTGTATGGATCCGTCCCGTCTTTATCATTAGTCTTCAGGTTTATTTTCCCCCGCCGAGCGAACGTTGGATTACAAGGTTGTGGGTGTTGATAATCCTCCGATTGTGATTGTAATCCGATTGATAAAGGGAGCAATGTGTAGACTTTGTTTGTTAAACTGGGTTGAAAATAGTTTGCAACAATTATTTAAGATTTGAATTTTTTAACAGGAATAGTAGTTAATACTAGCTAAGTATTTGTAGAATTTGACGATGACAATGCTTGTAGTATTCTTTTTCTGTCCTATTTCTTTTACTCCTTAATTATTCTTACTTTCGTTCACGAACCTTGTAAAATTCAGTCTGAAGACTAAATTGTTTGAAACACGAGCCCATGTAAAATCAGCATGGGTTTGCATGCAATTTGAAAAAAAATTGAATGAGAAGCCCAACAGTAAACCATAAAAATACATTTGATAAAAAGCAATGCAGTACATTGCATCTCTATTAAGTTCAACAGTCTTCTTTTAAACTCACTTTATTTTCCAATTACCGTGTCTCATTTTGGACAAAAAACAAGAACTAGAACCAAGACCCAACTTACCTTTAAGAATGGATTTATCAAAATGAGTGACTGCGCATCCTGGTGAGGTATTTTCCAAACTTTTTGCTCAAATTTGAACAATCCAGCAAATAAATTTTGCAGGGGACAGCCAGATGGATTCAACCTTTTCAAAGCGACTAGCTGGATATACCTGACAAAGACCAACGACTTACTATTTTCCCCGTCTGCAAACGAAACGGTTGTGCACAATATTTTGATATCGAAGTCGTTTTGCAACACAAAAAGTAACAAACGTTAAAAGCATCAAATGGAGGTTATAACTACGGAACCATTTAAATTTTTAAGCAAAAATATGTAGATAAAAAATTAGCCTGCTAGTAAAATATTTAGTTTTTTAGATCGAAGGTTAATCTAGTCCACGAGCCACTAAATCCCCGTCCAGTTCACTTCAATCTTTTTCACAAGTACGTATGTATTTGACTGTTTTCCGGGAAGAAATTTCACTAGTATATTCAACATGAGAAGTTTGTGCAAGCGATTTCGGAAATAAAAAACCAACACATGTACTTTGGATAAAAAAATATTGTGGAAGCACTTATCATTGTAGTAGCTTCACTAGTTTACTTTATAGGTCCAATTCCTTTTGAAACATAATTTTTTAAAGAGTAACACTTTAAGCGAGTGGATATTTGACGTTGTATAATTGGCGTGGATACATTTACAGCCGTTCTTGTTACTAATGTATCAAGCTGGTTTTTACTTTGAAGCATACATGTAAGGCCAGCAAAATGCCGGAACAATTTCAAGGAAAAAAAGCATGAGTGGCTATAAATGAAAGCTTTAAGTGGCGATAAAACACATAAAGTATGCTTGTTTTCTACTCATATTACTTTGAAAGCAAAACCGTACGACAGAATCCATTTTAAGAGTAAAATAATGCAACATTCAGCTCCGTGAATCAGATTACAACACTCATTCATTTTCATTTTATTTGTGTCCAATTGTAAATTTAGCACACATTTCTTCTGATAAAATAATCATTTATAATTTCAATGGTGTTCTCCAATCCCTCAACAAAAAAGGCTTGGACTCCGAGCCTAAAAAAGTATTCCAGTTCTTCATTTTTTGCCAACGGGGTAATCGTATACACAGCCACTTTTATTCCCAACTGTTGCACATAGTCTACCAGCCTTTCGGCTGGAATGAATCCACCCAACCTCTCAACGAGACCTTGATCATAGCTCACGTTTGCCTTTTCAATTTCTGCCTTCGCTCCTTTCACAAGAAACTCTTTGGGTAGACCCACAAATTCCACTTTTCCTGCCAGCATTGCCATTCCACTCCATGTCAAATACTCAGCGTTGTTGGTCCAAAGAACTCTAAGTAATCCCAGTGAACTTGCAGCCTCATTAAAAAAGTCAATCGTCTCTTGCTCCCAACTCTGGATAATTAGGGGATTACAAGGAATTATGTCGGATGTGGGTTTGTACTCGCATCTACGACACATTTCTTCTTCGTCACAATTCTCATGTTTTACAGAATAACCGTAATTTTTTAGCTTTTCAATAAAAAGTTTCTCCATAAAATGTGGAGCATTATTTATTGCATTAAAGTAACTTGGATGCTTCAGCTCCGGCATGATTCCAACAACATGTTGATAATTTTTTTCAACGTAAACACTTTTCCACGTTAACTTTCCTACTGATTCTATAAACTCGTCAAAAGTTGGTACGGTCAATGACCACGTTTGATTATGTCGAACTATTCTCAAACTTTTCAATTGTTTTAATGTAAAATCTGAAACTAGCCAGTCATCCCTAATGGTTTCTACTTGGTTATCGTATGTCACATTTCTCTCCACAATTCTCAGATGAGCAAACTCCGCTCTGGTTCGCACATCCGTTCCTGAGGCCAGAGTGAGATCGTGATAGCACACAAAAACGTGGTCTTTTGTCAACACCAAATCCGGCTCGATAAAATCCACGGCTTCTGAGAAGGCTAGGGTAAATGCTGGAATTGTATTATCGGGCATTCGCGCACAGTCCCCACGGTGAGCTATAACTAATGGCAAAGTTTTCCGAGAAGAAATGCTGTTGTTGTAGAATTTGCTAGAAAAACTTTTTGAAATGTTGGGAAAATTAAATGAACAAATTTCAAATGGAAGGAGAAGGAGTAAAAACACAAAACTATAATAAATGAGCATTTAAAATAACACTGAATACAATTCTTAATGTTTAATAATGTACTAAAATTACGCAAAAATATTCAGTTTATTTACTTTTTGTAATAAATAAAAGGAATTCAGAACGTCTAGCCAATATGAACAGGTGGCCTTACAAAACTCAATGCTTCATGCATGGTTGATATTGCATTTACAGCAAAACTCGATCATGTGGAAGCTACATGTTGAGTTCTCAACTCGCAATCAGTTTTTATTCTCAATTGAGTTTGAAGTGTAGTCAGCCTTGAATTGCTGGCGTTTTTTAGCACGCTCAGCAACACACCAGAACATTGCAAGCGGATGGGATATCTCTTGCGTATACTACAAAATATTTGCATTATATCCTCCATCTAAATTTACATGCGGAGACTGAGATCTATAACTCCTGCAGTGTGACTCTGAATCTATGCCAGTTCTCATCATTATCGTCTCACGTGCGTGTTGCAGCTGATGTGTAAATATTCTCATGGGTTCAACCACCTACGTCTGGTTTAGCAGGCTATGAAGCAGAATATAACAATAGGTATTTTGAATAATTTAAGTCCTATACATGGAAAATTGGTGTGTTTATCAACTGGAATAATTTAAAATCTTAATTTTTACAGCAGAAGACGAAGTCATGTAATTTACAAAAAGACTTTTTCTGTTGGCTTTAAACGACTGGAAAAAACGTTCTTCATAGGAAATCTTAAAACTTGAAAGCTAGATAATAATATTATTATCAGCACTATAACAGTATTTTAACATGGTTGAAAAAAGGGAATGAAAGAAATGCAAATAATGGCAGACAGCAAAAATAAGCCTTTTCCTTTGAAAGTTTTTTTCTGCAGAATTTAAGCATTAGAATACACAGCATAAAGTATGCCTTTTAAAGGAAAAAGCAATAATAATAAGATTACGACTTCAAAGAGATGCATGTATACCTGCATCTGAAATTCCCTTAGATAAAAAAGAACGAGATGTTTTGGAAGGAGTAGCATCACACCAGGTTTTAGCAATCCAGCTGGTTGTTATCAGGATGTAGGAATTCATTTACTAGAAAGCTCAAATAGCTTGGTAATCCGAGTAGGGACAAATATAAACCATCTTCTGAAAATGGGAAATAAACCTCATGTCTAAATTAAAAATGTGCCTCATGATACT
>JAQGAP010004168.1:0-10928 GCA_034697805.1 Orchesella bifasciata
GTCCACCTATAGCCGGACAAATTGGGTCCACCTATATAAGGTCAAGGTCCAGCTATGGTAACTCCTGTTCCTGACTGATATGTGGTAATAGCAAAATTGCAAGTTTAGCTATGTCAATAGTGTGCTAAACATCGTAAAAATCGCTAGGAAAAACGAGTTTTGAACACATAGGATTAAATCCCGTGGCTCGTTCACAAGACGTCTTAAATTAGTTCTATGTTCCCCGGGTTAACATGTTCACAAAATGGGCTATCAAATATAGGTAACATTGTACATGCACGTCCGTTAGTTTTACCGTTATCAACGATTCATTTCTGTACGGCTATTTAGTACGAGTTCTATATTAGAACATGCGATCCGTCATATATACCTTAAGGTTTGATCAACTGGGATAGGCCATCGTATGCTTTCTCTGCTGTGCCTAAGCAGATAATCCAAATCAAAATCCAACCATGTGCAAACATGGCACGCACTAAGGGTCACTTAACCAATGTACCACTTTGAATGGACTCCTTCCCCTCGAAGCCTTAGAGCAAAAAGTTTAAAATTTAGGTGATCATTTGGGATAGGACATTTTCAAAATTTGAAATGTTTCCCATCATATCTTCCTTGCCTTAGCTCGGATGAATCCAAAACTTATGGAGCATCACACCAAGGGACCCAACTTCTAAATTCCTTGGTGTCGACCCATTGTCCTACCCCTACCCCCACACTGCCAATCGCAACGCTACGCCATTATGAAATATTTTTTATTGGAGGGCAGTGCCATGTTCTGGGTCGGAAGTGGCTGAGTCAAGTGTTCAGAAATCAAGTTCAATATGTCCCCGACATAGTTTGAGTTTACTAAGAAATCGAACTCAAATTTATGGGTTCCAATATTTTCGCACATGTAAGTTTTGTGGTAACAATTAGTTGTTCGTCCATCCCATCCACCTTAATTATTTAACTTGATATAACAGAAGTTTGCTAATTTGTGAATACCTAGATAACATACATTTGTATCTAGATACATTAGGTTAAATGTACAAGGCTGGGTTGTAAACAACTTTGGACAAAGTAGGACTTCCTAATCTTATTTTTATTATTATGAGTTGAGGTGTATTAGGGTAGAACCTAACATTTAAATCAGGATCTGACCTTCTCGATAATGATGTTAACTTAGAGTGCATCCTTAGCTTTGCGTTTTCCCTGGCTGACGCACACACAACACCATCATGCAGCGTTATAGAGAGTCATTCAACTAAAGTATGACCAATAAGTTTAACGAGAAGTTTTATGGGAATCCTCAGTGATTTAACTATAAATCATTTACGCTAAGTTTGTTTGTCTGTCATAAATCTCTATGCCTCATTAGTATTTGAATTCGTTCGAATTTCGTAATTTAATGGATTTTGTGATACGCTTGCAATACTGTTTTAGCTATTTCTTTGCTATATCAAACTTCCTTAGAAATGCTTACCGATTCATTATAGAGAAAACCAAATGTTTTTGACCAATGACAAAAAAGCTTTTTTACACAAATGGACTTATTTGCTTACACGGTTTTGTAAATTGTGTACTTTTAGTAGGAATTTTAGAAAACAAAAATATCGGTACGACTACCAGAGATAACTTGCTAAGAATATTACATGTACACGAAAAATTTCGTCGCTTTTTATTACGACAACAAACCTTTCCAAATTAAGTCATTCATAGATTAAATACTGAACAGCATGACAGAAAATAATAGTCATTGGGCACCATACTTAGTCGACATTGTAATTATAAACATTTATAATTTCGAATTTTAGAAAACTGATATTTATACGAATAAATCTCTCTACCTTGAGAGAATTTAAACCCAGATTATGCTCATCCTCAAATATTTGTTTTGGTAACATAAACTGTGAAAGTAAAATCACACCCACACCTGCTGCAGCCCTCCTTCTTCAAGAATAGCAGAGGGGAGTTTTTGTTAATGGTTTCGTTACGGCCGTAGAGCATAGTCATTTTGGCGATGGTTGGAAATCTAGAACTTCACAAAATTAACGAAACGTTGATATTATACACCGCTTCAAGGTTTGTTTGGATTCCATAACTGCTCTACATTCAAGAATTTGTGTGGAATTTTTAAACAAGTGCAAAAAATTACCATTTTTTCAACCAGTCATAATTATGCATAATTGTGTGTATCAATCGTTGGATGGAGGTTGTCCATAAAGTGCCAAATGTAGATTCCTTATCCACACAATTTCTGACAAAAAGTCATGGTCTCGTCACCTGGTCTTACTTTCCCCAAATGGTCGGTTTGAGTGAGTTCCATATCAGCAACAAATAAATCTTAGTTGATTCTGAAACGATAAAATATATTCAGTTCAGTTTTATACTTTTCTATGATGAAGTCTCTCTAAAATTCAGTTAAACTGCAGCAACTGAATTCCATTTACGACTCCATCCTACACTACACCCAACGTAACAGTCGGCGATTGAGAAAAATGCAAAAAACAAGACCACGTTCAACCTCGAGTGAATAAAAAATTATTTTTAAGCTCACCTAATATTACAATTTGAGTATCCAAAAAACGTTTGGTCATCATTTTCCAAGCGATTTGCATTGTCAACGGACTTCCAACAAGAATGTCATGGTTTTGACCACTTTCTTAAGTCGCTTCACAGATTTCGTACGCAAGGACAAGACAGTCAGCCATCCTCTCATCCCATTATCAGCGAGGAAGCAGTTATTTGAAAGTTCTGAAACAGGCGAAAATAATCAAATTAAGATATTGAACACAAATCTACTTCCAACTCCGTCTCCAATGAAATATATGAACATGTACTGAATTATTACACTACCTTTAAATTGCGGACATTCCAGTAGTACACTAGTCACTCAAACTATCAACCTTTTTACTAATACTCCGTACAATCGATCTGGTCTGGTACTGAACTTCATGTAGCATGTGGTGGCGTATCGAACAAAGCAATGCAGACAAATTATTGAACACAAAATTAAAACAAGACTGCACACGTTGCCAACTGAATAGAAAATGATTTCTGACTCTGAGTGAAAAACCAAGCACACAATTTTCTGGACTAAAATAGCTTTCCGAGAAGGGGTTGAAAAGTGGAACAGAACATGACGGAGAATTTTCAATGTGGTTTTCGGTAAATTTTTACCTTTTCTGAAAGGACGAAGGGAGCGGTAATAAATTCTTCTTCTCAGCAGTAAAACTAAATTTTAGAAAGTATTTGGGAAAGGATTACTGAAGTTCTAGGAGCTGTAAATCGACAAACCCATCTAAAATATATAGGAGTACATACTTGTTTAGCTTGTAAACCCTTTGGTTGCGTGTGAAAAGAAGTTCTTCGCTCTTTGGAAGATTACGGTACGCGTACGTTGCAAATGGGTCTACAGAAGCAATGTAAATACCCAAAACCAAGGCAGCACTTCTAGCCATTTTCCTGATTTAAAGTGTCAGGCGACAGTCCAGATTAAGAAGTGAGACAGCGAGAGCTTACGCCGAATTGTTTCGTGGCTTTTGTAAAGTGTATGCGGGAAGGCAACAAGTAAAATATGAAAAGGCAGCTACACACCTGCATATATTTCCATTTTATTGCCACTTTGCGGTGAGAGTTGACAAAAAGAAGGTACCTGGGTTTGATTGATTCATGCAATAAAACTATGTTTGGTTTTTAACTTCCATGCACAAAAAGGATCCGAAGTAATATCTGCCATATATTTGAGTTGGTGGTGGTTGCTCAAGGCATCATTTTTCCTGACAGAAACTTCAGCCCGATGTGAAAAAGCTTTTTTGAGTTTACAAAATAGAATCCTATTAATTGCTAATATATGAACTAGCTACTTTGCCATACATTACTGTCATCAACTTTGCACCTACATACATGTTTGGCTTTTACTACTTTGAACTGCTTTTACTACAATGAAAGTTTGGTAGGAATTAATTGTACAGTAGTAAGTTACAAGTCCATTCCCATGTGGATACATTGCTTATCATGAGTACGATGCGATAGATTTGTACCTAGTTTTACGCATACGAAGCAGCGTCAAGATCCCATGATGCAGAACTAAATGGTAAACTTAAATGAAAGTAAAAATAACTAAAAAATTACAAAAATTGACAGTTTTGAGATTTTTGAGTTCATCACGAACGAAGCGTAACCCTGCTTATACTTATCTGCAAAAATAATCAAGCCATTTCACACCTATTTTCTACGCCACCATATTCACGGTCATCACATAAGATATAAACTGTATGCACGAAAACTTGTAATCAAAATCTTTCCTGCCAGAGAACTTCTGAAAATGTTGTTACAATAGACCGTGTTCCAATTTCAGCCAGGATAATGTTCCTTTTTTCAAATTGTTAGGAACAGATGTCCGAGCCGGACATTTGAATTCTGTTTTTCCTGAGTTTGCTTGCAAATCAGCAAACAGCCAGGAAAACTCAGGAGCGTGCGCAACTAATGACTCTCATTGCAAAATGAAAGGGTGCTACCGGAAAGCTTTCTAAAGCTGCAATTGGATCCTTACTAATTCTTCGAGGTATTCATTTACTTGGGGTTATGTTGGATATCCAAACTATGAGTTATGGTACGATTGCTCTCATTTTTAATTTATCACCCATGCGCCTTAGACTTAAAAACAATGGGAAATTGTGAGATGCACTCCTACTTCAGACCAGCTTCAATTTTGTCAAAAATATATGAGACGACTGATTGTGAAGGCGATCACTCCACTGTGTAATACGAACACAATTCAGACTTGACATTAAGAGACATAGGATGAAAGCCCATGGCCAAGTAAATGAAATAACTTCAAATGAATCGAAGTTACTAAAACCCAGTAATAATTCATATAATGTGACAACAGTTATCCACTCTGACTTGCTTGGTGTATGTCTCAATTGCATTAAATATAATGAAACGATTGTTTTTGGAAATACAGGTAAATATTTATTTTTAGTATACACATCGGTTCATATAATAATGCTTTTATTTGATTTATTAAGGCAATCTAAGATTTATAGTGATTTAACTGAAAATAATATTGGCGAGGTTACAAACATTTTCTTGATACATTGGTATATCTTTTAAAATTACAAACAGTGGTTTCAGGTTTGGTGTATGTACTTTACATTAAATACATTCCTTACATTACTTTACAGTACATGATATGATTTAGTTAATGACAAAATCTATACCTGTAGCTTAAATAGACGCAATTATAGTTTGGAAAATTTCACATACAATAAATAAATACAGCCCTTTGTCAAATTAAGCCAGAGTCTGACAATTGAGGTTGTAGTAAATAGGCCGATTTTTTTTTGGTGTTAATAACACGGGTAGAGAGGACCACATTTTGACTAGGCTAATTTATCAGAGATAATATTTAGTCATTGGGAATAGCTGAAACTATTTCTTTTCTCATCTTTACAAGTTTTTGTAATAAATTAACGCGAGAGCTTTTTTCGAGATCGCTTTAGACTTGCCATTTTTTAACTAATACATTGAATATTTGTAAGTTTAAAATGGATGTGTAGTGGTAACCAAATTGCCACACGTGCTACGGTCATGTCATCATCGTGTTTCTCTCTTCTAATATTGGATCACTATGATTGTTATGAGAACGCGGAATTATACTCTAATATAATTTTATCTTTGCTCCATTGTATATACATTGTCACAAAAGAGATGTCAATAAGTCAAGCCACGAATACTTTTAATTCGCCGTATCTATATTTCTAATAATTGTTGTTAAATTGGGATGTAGTTCTCCAATTTGAAATATATTTCATAAATTGGAAATTTTCTACCACTGCTACAGAAAAGGTAGATTCGGGTTACATAGGTTTTTACGAATAGTCTTCTTACTTTTACATCTTGAGTTGTCAGTCACACACAGTGTCACATTGAGTAGGTTCAAAATTATATGTATTCAGGTAGGCAATTGAACGACTTAACATTATAAAATTAAAAGTGTTCCAAACACAAACTAGTTTTCAAGCATTACATTTCTGAAACTTATTTCAGTTATAAAGTCCGTTCAGTCTTCTCCGAATTTTACTAAGTCATATTCAAACTACATTTACTGTGAGGGGTTTAAACTTCTGCAAAACACTTGATCGATTGTGTCAAAACCTGTTATATAGGGAGACCAAACGAATAAACAATTGCAAGCATTTACAGTGTTATGGCATGCGGTTTGTGACTGGAATGCATTTGAGTATTTTACCTTTAATATCCCAAACTGAACTTCCGTTAATTTAAACGGTTTTTGCGATTTCAGGTAATTGAATTTCTGAAACGCAGTTAACTACTTTGTATTTATAGTGGTATTTCAAAACTAATCCGGAATTATTTGCCCTTACATGATTTTTTAAAGAAAGGAAGTGGAAATTAAATCCAATAGTCCAACTAATTTTTGCTTTTTGATAAAACAAACCACGTTTTGAATTGATTGATAACAGTTTTTATATATCTATAAACTTTCCATTTTGAGTCCCAACGGGCAGCGACGACGCTGATTTTCTTGCCAAACCAAATTGGCTGGAATTACCGGAGCTTTAGTGTTTATCTATGTATGAGGGTAAATTGAATATTTCCATGCTGGATAGCTAAAAACATACATTTGTTTTCAGACACTGTGTCTTAACTGAACAACTATGGACTGAAATAGACTTTAAAGCTTTTGTACATGAAGAACGACGTAGGACTATCATACTCTAAGCAAATGGGTAGATTATCTAACAGTGCATCAGTGGCTCGGTATTACTTCTACAACTTAACAATACCATAACGTAGATTTGAAGAATTCTAGAGAAGCAGTAAAGATGCAGAAATTTAAAGTGTCACAATCTGCTACTGCTTCATAGCTTCCTATCCAAAAGAAATACATGGATAAAAAATAGAAATACGTTAATAAATATACCATGCAACTGTATCAACACGTTAAACCTATAGACCAACCTTTTTAAGTATTATTCTAATACATATTACCGAATAAATATGGTTCCTTTATACCTTGCACATCTGAAACAGCTTGCATTTTCTCCCGTAGCCAGATCATATGAAAAGTGAATAACCTATCACTAAACTCGTTTTCTGGAACAAATTAGCAAATAAGCAGTATCTGTGAGTTGCGTTACCTTAATAACGTATAGGTTTGTGAAATTCTAGTGCCTTTGAGTATATTGAACTTACATTGTAATTTACTCCCTTAATTCAACAAATTGTTGCCTAATTTGTAGTGGGATTTCTTTCCAAAAGCGAAAACCAGTTTTAACTGAATGCGCTTGCAATAGTACCCTGCGTGGTTAATCCCAGTATTGCATTTCGTTACCAAAATATTGAAATCCACTCCGATCCCGTCTTGCAGTTTTTCAGGTAAACAAGTAACTCTATGGATTTTTTTCAGTTGTTTGCTACAGAACATTTCCTTCAAAAATAGCGCAGGATTTTTCATTCCTTGTGTGTAATGCTGAAACACCGCAACTTGCCATTCTTTCCATCTTAATTCTAAAACAATACAAAAATTCAAAATCTTTTGTAATGGAAGCGAAAATTATTGTCTTTCATTCAGCAGTTGCTTCAGAATCCGTAGGTATGTATCAAGTGCACGCAAACATGGCAAGATATTCAGAATTTCTTATCATGGGCAAAAAAACAAATGGATATAATATGCTTACAATTTTGTCCAATTGATGTTGGAAGTTGGGTATCCAGAAACTGAAAGGTCATCGGTCAACATCACCAGCTCGGCACTGGTCCTATTTCATCGCCTAACCCATTTTTGTGAAATCCTGGTTATTGTCTTCCTGTCTCAGGTATCCCCAATGGATTGCGATCAGACTACAAGCCCACATCATTCCACTGTACGAGAAATAAGACATGGAAGAATCTGAAACAAGGAAATAATTCAATTGAGATATCCAACATTATTCTTACTCCTGATTCTGACTCAACCCATAAAATAAACTACAAAACTAATAATAAAACATCCATGTACAGATGCAGATGAATGCTAATAAATCTTTTTTTAGTGGCATTAAACAAAGAGTTAGTTATTTTGCCACCTATTGCAACTTTTCATATCAAATAGATATTTACTTACAGAGGATTTTAGTTAAAGTTTCGTACACAATAAACTGATTTATCTTTGTCTTGTCGGTTAATTCTGAATAAATCTAACCTTGCTGCAACTAAAATTATGTTGGCACGTAGTGGTGTATAAAATACTACAACATACTTAACAAACTTGACAGAAACTTGAAATAAGACTGCACTCCTTGCCCACTGAAAATAAAATGATTTCGAAATTTGAGTAACAAACTGGGCAAGCAACTTATGTGTCTGGTGAAATTGGTAGTTGGTTTGATAAAACAGAAACGTACGGAACCTTTTGGCTGTGATGCATGTGTGAGTCATGAAGTTATCAGCATATTTTCAAGTTTTTATGAATGGACAATGACAAAAGAGAATGCATGTATATTTCCCGTTAATATACGTACACTTGAAAAGTAAACCAAAAGGAAGAGATTGTAGAAAGCTGTTGGAGCTGTAAATACACAGAGATACCCAAAGTTCATGGGTTGCTGTCATGTGACTGATATATTTTCAGCTTTAAAAAGGGGTTCTTTGTTTTATGGAAAAATATTTATGCGTTTCAGTATATGTGTTATTGATAAATAGGTCAAATAAAACCAAAACCCAAAAATTCATGTTTCGTCGCATATTGGACTTTGGCATGTTTGAAGATAGTGAGTGACGTATATAAGTCTGTCGATGACGGAACTGGGGTCTTTGATGCCAACAAAAAGAGTAGGAAACGACAGCTATAAATATGACATCTTGCATTCTACTGCAGTTTTGTAAGAGGAAGATATCTGGGTTGGTTTGAACCAGTAAGAAAATTACATGACGCTTTGTATTCAAGTTCTTATGAAAGCAATTAATAACATAGGATGACGACGTCCAAGTACTCCGAAACATTGAGTTCTGAAAGTTGCATCCGAAGCCCAAACATGTACTTTTCTACGAAATGCAATTGAACAAAAGCATAACTGTGTTGCATGGTAAATAATATCAACCACTGATATGCAAATATAGCCGTCATTCATTATTCCATGCTTATTCAGCTCATCAGAATATTTTCTTGAATCCAGATTTTCTGCAATACATCATCCCCTTGCTCCTTCTTGAGGCCACAAATGCCGACAACTAATTATACAATTTTTGCGATTACATAAATAGTGGAAGATTAGTTTATATGAAATTATTGCTGATAATTTTTGCAGAGAAATTGTACAGAGCACATATATATTACTTACTAAAACATGTAATCCAGTATGCACACAAATAAATGCTGACTATTTAATTTAAATCCTAAGATTCATCATTATCAGCCTTCCTTGGGTTGATGACATGAATATACTTTCCCTGAACTTCTACAAAAAATCCACGACGTTGACATGAGACACGCTTCCCACATCCTTGGTGATGCATGTGGGAAATTAAAAACAGCAACAGGTTAGGTGAGGTAAAGTGTGCTCAACTACACTCAAGTTCCATTCTTTTTTACTAAAATGCGATACAATCCCATGAAATGCATCAGAAGTACGAAAGTCGACTTGTCCTCTCCCATGAAAGCAAAAAATGTGTATATAACACATTATGTGGATGCCACGAAAAAGTAAACACAATTTTGTGACTGCAGCCCTACCCATTCTCTACTACGCTCATTGACTTGAGTCTTGAGTGGAGTGTTTCGTTTTACGCACAAACAATTTTAAAAATTTGCAATTTAATCAGTTTTCAAATCTTAGAAATGAATGGAAATACGGTAACATCGAGTAACAACTGTCACAGTGAGAATGACAGTGTGCCAATTGTTGCCAGTTTCAAATGCACCTCAACGCACTGCATCTTTTGTGCAAAGGAGTGTCCCCCAACTTTCGTCATTGAGCATGGAAAGCTGATGAGAATCAAAGAGGAAATGGAACTCAACTCATTTGGTTGTGAAGATGTGATTTTGGCTAAGCGAGCAGTTGCGAGCGATAAACACTATGAGAAATATTCTGGATATTAGTAAGGAAACGTGCTTCAAATTTCTTTCTCAGTTTGATGGACAATTCAACCCAGAGTTCTGGGTAAAAGTTTGTGCTTCGTGCAAAGTTTTAGTGGAAGAATTTAATTCGACAAAAAGGGAAGCTGCGAGGTTGGAAAAGAAGGCAAAAAAGCTAAAGGAGACGTTGAAAGGATTTATTTGGACGAGCAATCAAGATGAAGAGCTGGATGGGGACTCACTTGTGTGGAGAGAAATTCGAGAGGAGGTGCTGGCTGGTATGCAAAATTCAAGCTGAATTTATGTCGTAAAAATGAAATTAGATTTCAAGTTTGTTAAAATTTTAATCTCAGGTTTTGAGGAAACTCCACCAGCTCCACTGACAATTGAAGACGAGGTGCAACAAGAAGAGCCGCAGGTCAACGTTCAGATGGATGTAGAGGTAGAGCCAGAGTTCCGTGTCAAAACCGAATTATTGGAAGAACCAGCAAGTGGGGCTCGTGAGAAACGGCAACCAACAGTGAAAGCTAAGCAAGGGGTCAAAGTTGTAAAGAGCGAGAAAGCGGGAGCCAGCAATAAAAGCAAGCCAGGAAAAGCTACACAGAAGCCAACGGAAACGGAAGGAGATGGAGAAACCGAATGGGGTTCAAGTGCAACAACACATGCTGCAGCAATTGGAAATGGGGATGGGAGTGTGAAAACTATCTTGAGTTTGCCTGTCAAAGTATTGTCAAGGGGTTTGGGAAACTTGGAAGGAAAGGATTTGTTTAATAGCCGTCTAGTCCACTCTAAATGGAAAGCTGCATTGAATGGAGTAATGGAGCAAAAACTGCTCTCATTTTTCACCAAGTGGCACACTCAAAAACAC
>JAQGAP010004169.1:0-10927 GCA_034697805.1 Orchesella bifasciata
GCCAATCAAAAAGAAAACAACAAACCTTGAACGACTGAGCAAAGACAGATAGAAACACGGCGTTTCTCATGTTGAACGACTTTTTTGTAGCCTTTTGTATTTGTTAGCTCGTGATTCTGCTCAACAGTAGGTCATCCCATTTTTTTGTATTTCACTTCAAGTTTGAGTGAAAAGTGGCTTGTACGTAAGAAGACGAAAAGGTGCAGTGGACATGTCACGAGAACTATTATTACTTCAGGGTTTAAAGAAAGCTAGATGCAGTTAACTTGAATTATCAGAATTGACATGGTCATTGTATGATTCATATAAACATTTGAAAATTTACAAAACATTGAATTTCTGTTAATCGTGTATTGATTGACAGATAAAAATGTTTAAAGGATTTCTTGGCCATGAGAATATTAGCGTCAAAGGCTTAAACATGTATTTCAAAATGCTGTTTAATACCACACGCGACAAATATTTAAACTGATGTCAAACGCAAAAAAAAATTAACGAAATTTAATTCAGTTAAAGTTGCACTTCCTGACTCAAATCTAGTTAGTTTCCACTTGGTAGCTTGGCAGTATGTAATAAACTGAAAGTAAATTTTAGTTTAGGATTTCCTGCACCTGCTTACAAGCAATGGACTGTTTTTCGCATGCAACTACGAGTCGAATTCGACAAAGTATCCCTTCCCGAAGCAAAGTTTTTTGCATCCGTTCCCATGAAAACATTAGCAACGATAAAAAGCGCATGCAGATTAGGAGCTTGACCGAAGAGAAAAACGACTATATCGTTGGCTCTTGTATATTTTCAAAATCTGAAGCTCTTGATTATAGCCTTATACCACGATTCCCCAATTACCTTTATGCATATACTTCAATACTAGTTCCAGTCTTCATATCAAGGAAACGGTTTGATGGAATTTTGCGCGTGGTATTTTTGTAATCAAACTTCTTCTATATGAATTTTTAAACTTTGTTGAAACTTATTGTTTAATTTATTTAGACTATGTGTGTTTTATGCACTCTTCTGGCCCTATTTCTCATGTTGATGGAGCTGAAACAAAGTTTTGACGAATGCATAGAGAATAACGAATTATATAGCTACGTTCGTCTTCTGTATTCTGCTCTTCCGGTATTAACGGGCGGGCAAGTGTTGAATATAATACTACGAAAAAGGAAATTGCTGTTGAGGACCTTTTTAAATCCCATTTCAAATGAATACTTGTATATTAGAAGAAATCCCATTTACGATCACAATATTACGAAGGTAATGAAAACCACCTTGCTTAATCGATAAATTTTTACTACATATAGTAATTTATTTTGAACATTCAAATAGACAACTAGGACAGCTAAAATCTTCATTTATGGGCTTCTGGCACTTGGAATATTTTGCGTGGGGACTGCTAACTTTGAAAGTGTAACTGACTGGACGTTAACAGAATTATTAAAAACGAATGCGGATTACCTGGTGGAAGTAATTGGGGTCGTTGCTAGCACAGATGAAACTAATGCAACCATGCCAGGTCCAATTTCGAATGTCTTAGTCGATAAAAATCAGCCGGAAATAGTATTGCTTGGTTGTTTGGGATGTGCTTTGCAGTTAGCTTCGTTTCTAATTTTGGGCTACGTCAAGGGCCTTTTTCTTTTTGCTGCGCTTACGATGAAAGAAGTTGCAGAGAAGCTTGAATCACTTCTTAACTTACCTTCGGCAGACGAAAGACAAATTAAGCACACTTACGAGTTTTTGTTTCGCTCAACTTCCAGTCTGAATTTAAGTATTGGGGGACTGTTAGCTACACATCACAATCAAGTGTTTTTGGATTTCGTACTTGTACTTAGATTACTGCTAGTTAATGGGGCCGCAAAATATATTTCAATCATTACTGTGTGGGTTTTACCAGATGTGATAATGACTGTTGCTGCTTATTACTTCGCTACCAGAATTCCAATAAAGGCAGGCGTTTGAGTACTCATATCATGTTTTTTTGTATTGTATTTGCAAGGCTAAACAAAAGCGAGCTGTAATTTAATGTGCTTATGGAAATTTATTTTTCAGATGGATTCGTTTCGGTCTTGGATAAGAAATAGGGAAAACCAGGAGAGTCTTAGACTTGACCCTATCATTATCCAAAACCTGTTGGACGAGTTGAATACCAATCCTAGTGGAATTGGAAAAGGAATCTTTTATGTTAACGCGGAACTTCTTTCAAAGGTAAATTATGTAAATTTAAATTAAACGGGTATCGCATACAATGTCATTTTATTATACCACACAATGTGACTCTGATTGTTTTCAGCTACTAAGTTCCATTGGAACTATTTTCCTGGTAATTGCGACACGTTCAGACTAAAATTGATCACCTAACTTTAACTTAAGTTAACTAAGTATATATAAGTTAACACAATACGATAAACATTTACACTGCATAAAGCAGTCACAACACAGTTCACGAAAAATTTTATGCTACTACGGAGTCAATTGCAACGAATCCGGGAAGGATTTATATTTTAATGTTTGAAAGCAAACCTAATTGGAATCTTATCTGCCGAAGGACCTAATGAAGTTTTGTAACCCATTAATGACAACCATAAAATAAATGCAGCAACAATATATCATACCAAAACAGTTTATTTAACACCATCAATAGTTGAATATGCATTCTATTTAAATAAAGTTTATTGTACATGGTTCAAACTATTGTGCACACCATTCGGGCTACTGCTTGTTTCTTTTTTCTACCTTATCCAATGCCTTATTTGCAGTGCGCATTGATGCTGCAGGTGCCTGGCCACCTTCATTTTTTCCAGACTAAAAATGTAAAACGTAATTTTGAATTTTCTGAAATTTCAAAAATCTAACTAAATACTTTATGTATACTCACCTCAACCCCTACTACCATGGCTAGTGCTGTGACAACTGCACTAATCATGATCAAGAATTTCATCACTCCTGTGTTATTTTTTAGCCTCGTTGTGGGTTAGAATGAACTGATACTATATTTGGTGGAAGTGAACTCCTGATAATTTACGTATATTTTGTGAACAACGACTTAATTACCTAATCCCAGGCAGCAATAAAAATAAAGTGTTTGATATAATTACTCTTTGTTTGATTATTATGGCTTGTTACTAATTGTAAGAATTTTACTTCTTTTAAATGGTAGCAAAGCGGAAAAGTACAAAAGCTCATTTTAGATACGTCATGAAAAACAAATTTGCACAAATTACATACAATCATACGTCATGCTCATATGTTTAATAATGGAGCTGAACTGTCAACTTAGGTTGAGCGTCAAGTACAAAAACGAATTTATCAAATATGGGAAATTGACAACGGACATGTTGCATAACCATTAAGTGTTTGTCTTTTTATTAGTAGTTAAGTTTTTGACTGGGATGAATTACGTACATACACGCTTTTATATTTCTCACAATAATTTTCCAAACATGCCTGTCAAACATGCGAGAAGTTTTTATTACATTACAAGAAAATTATGTTAATCGCAGCAAAACAAGCAAGTCTTTGCGAGTTCAATTGTACAATGAATTATGTCTATAGTTGCGGCAGCAACATCTATAAATATATAAATAAATCGGATCACCATAATCGAGGTGATTTTCAAGCTATAAACAAAACTGTGCGTTTGACATATGAGGTGGTGGTTGCGGTTCTGAAATGATCTCGCTGCACACATTTTATTGAAAGCACTCTTTTCGTTTCCTTCAATATAAAATATAGATCAGTGGAAGTGGCTATCTGTGGCTCTTTTGTATGACATGCAAACCCGATTGTTAATATATGTATAAACATTTCTTTAAGAAAAATTTGAATTTCCGTAGCATAATGCATTTGTTTACTGAATTTTTCACAAGTTTTTAAAATAGTTCATGATTTTTGTTTTGCTTTTTTCCTTATGCAAACTAATTGCGGGCTGACCTGTTTACACCAAACTTTTATTCCGTTTCTGTTTGCAATCCAAGTAAAGTATGAACACTTACTTAGTTAGTTCTGTGTTCATAGGTTTGTGTTTTAGGCAAACCGTCCACTTTCATCACCTTGCATGAAAACGTAATATTCAAGGCAATGTGAGGGTCCATCGCATTGATAATAGAAGTATGTACGGTAAGCAAGTGACTTTCTAAGCAGAAGAACGTTGCTGACAATGAAGATGATGGTATTCGTGTAAGGTACTCCAGATATCCACATATGTTTGTATAATTTACCAATTAAGTTTTTAATATCAGGTGTAGTTCAACATTCAACAGTATCTCAAGCTCCTGACTCCTGATTACTGTTTTTATCCTCAATGTGTGTGCTAACTAACCGCATTTATGTGGTACATCGTTTCCTTGTGAGGTTTCAGGTGCCCAAAAAGTAGATATTGGTTTAAAACGAGTCTTTGTCTTCTAAAAATAGGTTTTGAGACTTGATTCCTACGCATTTAATAAAAGTATATATATCCAAGAGTTTTCTCTTAAGCGTTCAATATCAGTCCTATCCAATTCTTGCCCGTGGTAAACGTTGAGTGAATTGAGTCGCCACAATAATAAACAGAAATAAGTCAATCATAATATTTGCGGTAGTAGTCATCTAGATTTTTGAATACAATTTCGAAAAGTTTTCATAACAATCGTATTTGAGCAGCATGGCACTTTCTAAGCAAGAATTCCTTCGTTTTCTCCCCACTGAGGTAACTATCGAACCTTAATATTTTTCCAGAAAACTACTTCTAAAATTTCATTTTGATGATGATTATTCTCTTACTAAAACAAGTGATTTTAAAAACTGATTTTCCAGGTGTGGAGCAAGGTACTGCAGATATTATCAAATGAAGAGGATTCGGAGGAGTCTCTCCTACACTGCGCTCTCTTTGACCCTTTGTGGAAAGGTTTGATAGAAAAACTTTCACCCAAACCCTTCTGGAATCCTTGGTGGATACATTCATCGTTTTATCACAATCCTGGCACGCGGTTTGAGGGTGAGATTGACCTTAGGATGTTCGGGTTTGGACTTACTTTCTCATTTAAGCCCGGAAGACCGTGAGAAGAATCCCTTCCGGAATAACACTTTGATTATTAATTGAAGCCACATCAGTTCAGCCATCGGTTTCCTAAAGAAAGTCTTAAAGATTGTCAAAAAATATGGTCGTCACATCCGCATGTTTGTCTGCCAAGCAGTTAAGGGGAAAGAACTTCCGTATTTCTTTCTCACGTGCCTAACCTCCAAACATTGATACTTCATCCAATTTATTGTGTCGAAGAGGATCTTTCTTCCTTCTAATTATCTGATTTTTCAAAATGTACTGGCATTCAAGAGTTGGTTTTACCAGGTTTTTGGGAACCAGTAACATTGGAGCAAATTTGCTCCAAGTTTTCCAGTTCATGGGGAGCGCAACTGAAATGCCTAACCATAGAGTTCGGCGGCCAAATGAACTTATTGGAACTGTTTCCAAAATTTAGAAAACCTCAGGGTAGATCTCCACCATTTTCCTGGTGTTCTTCCATACGAAATTTTAAACGTATATACCAGTCTACGTAAACTTTCAATAAAAACTAGAAACTGGGAACAATCAGAGAATTTCAGTACGTTACTCAGATTTTTTGTGACGTTTTCGGAAAGTCTTGAGCTGCTAAACTTCAATTTTGAGCCTAAAAGAAACAGCAATAATAAAGGAAAGACGGTGAACAATGGTGCCCAACCAATAAAATTTCACAAGATTGCAAAGCTTATTCCTCCAGGATGGTTTCTGTGCACCGTTAATCCATTAACAATTGAAACCCGTTTAAACATGGAGTTACCTGGCTTGAAATCAGTCATCTTTGAGGATACTGAAGATCATTTCATAAACCGCAATCTTGTTGAAGATGAAGTTCAGGAATTATGCGAGCCCATTTGGTTATTAGTTCCGTCATCTGTACAAACTATTTCTATTCGAATAATGAAACTAGTGGTGCAGGGAAAGCATTTCCCAATGATGCTCGAATGTCACAGGTGCCCAACTGTGTAAAAATTGCGAAGACGTGCGAAAAGTTAAATCATTACGTGTACTAATTTATTAGATCCTGTTGCGGAGGGGAAATGTGAGAATATTATTATTTTGTGTGGTAAAGAATGATCTCAGTTATGTTGAGAAAATGTGTTTCCTAATTAAAATGATGTACTATTTTACACTAATATGCATAAGTATCTACCAATTAAATTGTCAATTATTCATTAATAAATAAAATTGTGTTTCCTTCAAGCTACAACATTTACTTTTACTTTACCACTTGAAGAAACAAAAGGCATAAAATATCCACTTCATTCCACATATTCTACTCCAAATATTGCAATTCACACGAGCATAATTTGCTCAATAGATTTTTACATTTATTTCCTTGACCAATACAGTTTCCTGGCTGGTTATTCCCTTAATTTAATTAAGTAAAATGTCTAAGTCATCAAGCTAGTTGGTCATTCTTCCGTAAACAATTCGTTGTCTTTCTTGAAAGTATCTAAAGTATGCAAAAATGATCAAGTGTTTTAATGCAGAAAGTAACCAAATAAATTGTTAAAATGTTTTCGAGCTTTGCATAGCCAAAACAACCTTCAAAATCTAATAAGTTCGACCATGCATATGTGAATGGGATTTCAAGCTTTTAGTTGGCAATTGTCAAATAATGGTAAATTGTTCGGAAATTGAATGCAAGGCTTATAACATCTTACAACAGCGTTGAGTGGATGGGTAGTCCAAAGCCAATTTGATTTGTTGATCGAGACCACTGAATTTCAATTTGAGTAAATTGATTAAGGAAAAGGATATTTCTTATTGCATTTCTCGTCAAACTAGGCTTGACGTTAACTGCAGAACGACTTTATTAATTGGTGAGCACAACGTCCATTATGCTCTCCAGAAATTAGTACCCTTTCCTCAAGGTATATCGCCAGATTTCCTTTTCATTTTCAAAACTTTAACTATGAAAAATGTTGGTATCTTAGTCAAATATCATGTCTCTAACCATGGGGGCGGGTCGGTGAATTTTTGTCGAAACATGTTTAGTATATGTAGTATATAGTCGAAACTCGATAGTAGAATGGAAATATTGTAGAAGCGGAATTTTTGTATAAGTCATGGATGTATAAACCGTCGTTTGCATAACTCACCCATGTCTAAATTCTATTACGCGTTACCTATGTAGAATTTTATGAGTTTGAATTTGAATGGAATATTGAAACTGCAAATTTCTGAGCCCCTAAAATTTGACGGTCTGCATTGAGTACAAAATTTTTTCGGTTTTTTGGTTTAAACCTAACCAATTCATAACCAAACCTATTTATTTAAGATAATTTTCTATATTTTCTATTCTTTTCTAATGTTTATGCTGATTGTCAGTTTTCCATACTTTAAGTGCATCTCAGCCAAATAATCAGTCAAAAGCCATTTAACTCCAAAATTATTAAATACCACGTGAATAAATGTTGTAAAATATGCCGAAAAAGGTTTCCATAAATTTTCTGCAATGTGTTTTTTATACTAAAATTCCGAGGTTATACTAAAGCCCCTATGTACTAATTATTTTATGCAAAAATTCCGCTTATACTATATTTCCATTATACTATCGAGTTTCGACTATATACTACATATACTAAACATGTTTAGACAAAAATTCTGGCACCCCATGGGGGCACTGAGTGTGCACTTTCTTCTTCAAAAAATCGTCCCTCCGCCATATTACATTCATCCAGGGACCCTAAAAATCTCATACAATCCGTATCACAAAAGAAAAAGTGCAAGACGGTACCGAAACCTTATGGCATTTAGTATATTGTATCATTTACTTTTCACTTTATTTCGACTACTTTGGTTAAACATGCGGACACTCAGCAACCAAGATTGTTTGGAAAGTTTTATATACACAGTTGTTCTTATCCTGACAGCTGTGGCATTAATATCATACTGGACAATAGAGAATCATCACCTGGACGCTAGATTTCAACTCGGAAAACTTTTAAATCTCGTTCCTCCACCAAAACAAGGAAAGCATCCTTTGAATGAATATGTTTTACACTCCCCTTTATTTCAAATGGCTGATCAAAATATTTGCAAGCTTTATCTACTTCAGTACAACCATTTACGGGGCTGGGCTCGTTCTGAATGTGATGCTTTTTGCAACAATAAACTTGGACGGAATTGGCCGTCTCTCTTCTTACTTTGTTAAGAAGTTTGGAGCCACAGGGGACCTGAGTGAATTTCAGAACTGTTACAAGGGTTTTCGCATAACTCAACTTCTCATCCAATTGGGAAACGGAGTTTTGACGAATTTCGTATTCGTGTTGGTCTGCATTGGAATGATTTTGGGAGCTGCTTGTGGCTACGCAACGATCTCCCTATATGGGCTTATTCCAACAATGAGCTATTACGCAAGCCCGTTAATTATTGCTGTTTGTGTGGGTTACGACTTTCTCCACTTTCCACTGGCTGCTGTGCCTAACAGGAACGGAGAAAGGTTTGTAAGTTTTTGAAAAGGATGTATGTTCTGGAAAATGGAACGATTGCAGCTGAAATTGTGCCCACGAAATGACTACAGCCCATCCAAATGTTGACGAAGTTTACCACCTTTGATATCGTGGATTGTATTGTTAATTGAACTGCTGCTTTAGCCCTCGTCAACAATAACAATTGAATTTCAATGACATCCAATTTTACAATAAAGGACAAAATTTGTGTTACAGAGGGTGAGTTGTCCTGAAAGAAGCAAAATGTCTGGTCAACTGCTCTTCTCCCTTTTGTTCGATTAACTTGAGATTTTGGAGGTACATTTTAAAAGCGTTTATTTCAAAGTGTGTGAAATTTGGGAGTAATTCATTCAAGAATGGTGAAGTTATCAAGTAGAGACGACGAAGTAATCATTCGGACCTTTTCCGAGCAGGGTAGCTCAGTAAGATCAATTGTAAAGTTAAGGAAATTAAAGGGTATAGTAATTTCCAAGTCATCACTTATAGAGTAAGAAGTGGGGAAGATAACTGAAGGAAAGCCAAGGTCGTGGGACTGCAATTTCCGAAAAAAAACGACCTTATGTAAAAAACGCTCCAGACGTCATTCGCAAGGTCAATCGCATGACTGGCCAGGAAAATACCCCTAGTCAACATCAAATGGCGAAATGGTGTGGAGTGTCAAGACAAACTGTCCACCGAATTATTAGTGAAAATTTGGTGTGAAAGAAACTAATGAAGCCAAAGTTACACGGTTTGAAAGACAGTCATGTCGCAAACCGGAAGCCCAACGCTAGAAACCTGTACTATAACCATTTAGCCGGGGATAAGTTCCAGCATGTTGACAGCCTGGATGAAGCACTCTTCAGGGTCAATGATCGTGACGGGAAAAGAAAAATTTGCTACGTAAAAATGGAGAAATCGTTTCTCAAAGATGGGTGTGTGACACGAAGGAAAGTTTTGGTACGCAGCTATGGTCATCGGAGCAGTTTTGGGGCTGGGGGTACTACCACTAATGAAAGTTCCCCCAAATGCAAAAATAAATGTTGAGCGAAACGTGGGGAATGTTCTGGAACCCCTGATTATGAAGCAAATACCAAAGTTGCATCCTGGAGACGAATCAAAGGTGTTTATTCACCACGTCGCAGCCTCGTCTCCCACTACGAAGAAAACGCAGCAGTCCTCCAAGGAGGTGGCAGATCTAAATAAACCAACCATCATAATAAACTTGGAACTACCCATCAAGTCTCCAAACATAAGAAGAATGGACTTTTTTGAGGTTGGCTTCTTTAAAAAATCAGTTTGAAAGCGACGCGCACGGATTTTGCATGGCCTCTGGAAAGTTTTAAATTAGTACTTCGTCTTCTCTACTTAATAACTTCGCCATTCTTGAATGGATTACTCCCAAATTTCACACACTTTGAAATAAAAGCTTTTAAAATGTACCTCCAAAATCTCAAGTTAATCGAACCAAAGGGAGAAGAGCAGTTGACCAGACATTTTGCTTCTTTCAGGACAACTCACCCTTTGTATTTTAAAATTTGCAAATATTACGAGCAAATTCTAACGTTTTATTTAATTGTGAAGTTTAGTAAATTTGGTGTTTTGTTATCATATGCTTACGTCCAGATATTTAAGATAATTGCAAACAAATGTTCACGCAGTAACAATGCGTAATTGTGGATGCACTGATTTTTCCTAATTGGAGTTCATTGTTTAAAGTTTCATGCAATTCTTCACAAACTATGTACTGCAAATGCTTGACATAATCTAAGTCGCTAAACTAGTAGTTTCATTCATATGTTCAGCGTTCATGTCCCATGATACAATGTATGAGAAGTTGAAAAACTACACGTCATTTATGCTTTACATAAAAAACACCACTTTTTGTTAGGAGGATCAAAAATCATTTAATAAAAACTGTACATTACTGAATTACACAATAACTGCATATTTCACTATAAACCATGATAACGTAGTGATGAATTCGTTTGGTTGCATTTTTCTTAGCTGTTACACAAATTTCAAAGAGACTTCCGGTTTTCGCCGTAATCTTGATAAATGTGTTTTTCGTTGGTTATTAATTTGGCGCATGTGCGTGAAATCATTAAATTTCAACAGATTCGACATTAATCAAACCACAAAATCCAGTTTTGGTCAACCGTTATGTTTATTGACACCACTCATCATCATTTCTAAATTATCTATTTCAGTTGCATACAAAATAAGTATATCCTATCCTAACTTTACACCATGTGCATGTCACAAAATACGCTTTGTTGCATTACAAAAAAATATTTATCAAACCGCAATTTCCACATAATGTCTTTCATATTTCAATTGCAAAGTACTTGGAAGAGAAACTCTTCATTATTATATCAAACAAATTTTTCAGTTCTTTGGCTTATAAAGCCTGACGTGCAGTCGTAAGACGTAACTGAAAGTACCAATACGAGATTTTGAT
>JAQGAP010004170.1:0-10925 GCA_034697805.1 Orchesella bifasciata
TATACTTTTATATCAAAATAGCTGTGATCAATTCCGCTTCTCTTCTGAGGAAATGGGAGCTTCAACCTTTGTTCCATTGCATAATATGCATGTTCTCACAGTCGGTAATGCGGGGATTTTTAGACGAACCATTATATACATTAAATTTCTTGGAACTAATCCTCACTCTGATTAAAGTTGCTTCATTTCCTTACAAAAGTAAGGGAGAAGCAGCAGCTTAAAAATATACTGAAAGGTATGGATGACGATGAGATTGGTATATTATTGATTATATATGCAAACATATTATGTTGTTGGCTACAAATCACACCGACAGGGCTAAGGGGTGGTGTATTTTAGATACTGAATCAAAGTACCCTTAATTGAAAATATATTAAATCACAGTACAAACCAAGCCGTAAAATTATTTTTACTTTTGGTTTCTGTTACGTTCTATAAAAGATTTGATGGTCAATTCTATATGGATAAGAGAAGTGAAAGTAAAAACGGAAGGCTTAGGGATGAAGAAAGAAAGTGATCGTAACGATTCCTGCATGGAAGAAATGTTTAGCTAAATAAAATATTAATCAAGATCCGGTTACTCGGTAAAGCACTCCGAACGCAATCCATAACTTAGCGTTTGGCATGTAATAAAATATGTTGTACACATTACGCGGCAGTTTTAATTGTGTACGAAAAAGGTAGTAAAATAATTCGACAAAACTCATGCATTTAGTTTGTAGGTTTAGATACCTGTCCATTATTTGAATTTGATGGATCGAGTAGCTCATGTATCATTGAGATGAATTTGAAAGTTGAAGAGCTACACAAGTACCTTCATGCCTTCAGATAATACCATTTCATCTCGCTTACTTGGTTTTCTCCAGGATTGTGAAAGTACAGTAACTCCAAATTTCATACACAGTCCAACATCCCAATCGAATCCAACTGAAGTAAGCCCCTAGCAATGAATAAGCTAACGCTAACATACTACAGCATGGTCTATCAGTTACTGATCTTGAGTGGAGTAGATAAATGTAAAAAGCGAACCGGGTTTAGCTCTCCTTTCGTGTGCTACGTATACTTTCTAATTCCCTTTTACGTTCATTTCCGAATGTCTTCCTCCTCCTCCGCCACCACCACCACCCGTTTCACTTCGAACTCACCTTTGACCTTTGTTTTCCAAACTTTTCATCCTTCCGTAGGTCGCCGTTATGGTTCTATCGGAAGCTGTACTGTAGTGCTTTGCAGAAAGCATCATTCTATTCAGGACGCACCTTTAAAATACAGATAAGCTTTGTGGGTGAGGTGAGGACGGTAGGGCTTGGCTGTATTCACACCTTCTTTTCTTTTCCATCTCTAAAAAAAACAGTAACGTCAACACATTACTGCTTTCAATCTCATTTTTGTTATGCACATACATTTGCTAAATTTACGTGTGCACCAAAGTTTTGTGCTTTCATTGAAAATACAAGCTTTGCGTTTTTGTCTATTTACTCATTTTTATACTTGTAAAACCACAAGTCGTGTGAAGAAAACACTGTACTTTTCTTTTCTTTCAATCTTACCCTGTCATCAGTCCAGGTTTGGTTCAAAAACTTTTTATTTTTCGTTTGCTTTTTATCCAGCATTAAACTTTCAACATGAGGGTTTTCCACCTGTGGTTAGGAAAGAAGAGTGGGTAATGCTTGAAACAAGAAACGACTGGGGAGGTGGATGGAGGCGTAATTTTATCAATTACCGCTATTTCTTTTCCCACACAATAAAGAGAGTTTGAAAAGTATGAATTACGAAAAAGTATGAGAACGTGCAAAATGGTTAAAACTATATGGTATATGATAAGGTCCTAGATCTGGCTAGTTAAGAATCATGGTTTTGAATAAGAAGCCAAAGAATACTAGTAGATACATGATGATGATGATAGTCGACACCAACAGTGATATCAAGGGCACCAGTAGGGCATTCAGTGATACGGATTCAGGTTAGCATCCTACACCCACAAGATCCGAAGGTTGCTGACAGTACACAGCCTTAGCAGTAGCCCTGCTGGAGTTGCCAAGCGCAGGGAGAAGTAAATAGTCCACCGGAATCCATCCACCCACGCGTGGCATTTTACTTGCTCTCCTCCTGTCCTGTCAACTCCTAGTTACGTACATGCATTTCATATTTCATCGTGAAATAAACACCTTTTTTGTGATAGTCAACCAATTTATAACCTTAGTTCAAGCTGTGCTTGTCAGATGCGTAGCAAACGGGTAAATGTATAGATAGATACATATAATACTGCTGAAAGTAATATTATCCACTTTCAACTTTAGTTGACTTTCTTAACGCTCCTGTACTGTATGACTGTATGTGAATAATGCTCATGTAATTTGCTTCAAATTACACCACATTGTTTTAAGTTAATCCTAACTTATGTATGTCTGCTCGTGGAGAAAGTTAATGAAGTCACGTAGCTGGCACATATAGCGTTGTAATTTGATACGTTTCATTTCGTAGATTATGTTTTTGTATTCTCAGACCTATATAATATAAAAATAGTCATGTCGGGGCTATCTGGTTTGCAAATTTCTCTTTTGATACTTTCATTCTACCTATTATCCACGTTGTACATCAATGTTGAAATTAATGTAATCCATCAGAGTAAATACGGCAAACAAAATCAACCAAGTTTACCTAAGCGTGGCTTATTGGTATGAGAGTAGCCGCGATGGAATTACTGGTGAAAGTTGCGAACAAACAAACAAAAATAGATACGAACAGTAGGAGTTATGCTTTTGAATGAAGCGAAATACTCGGATACTCATCCATAATCATTGAGGTTACCGTTGAGTACTTTGGCTATTTATAAATTTTTATGCTATTCATTCCAACGAATTGAAAATGTAACGACGCAGTATAAACCACATTTCCTGTACTTGGCAAAATCGACTAGAATAAATTGTCCCAGTTTAGGTTATTAGTTTAATTTACACATACGACAGTTAATAGAAGACTAACTCGCAAAAAATTTCGGTTAGCTGTCGGTATTCGTTTCATAAGGTTCAGCTCACCCCCACCGTCTGACTGCCCTTCTAACTTACAAGGCCTTTTACTGTTTTTACTTAAGACCCCTATTACGAGGATCACTTCTTTGATGCATATTTTATTTGCAAAGCGTGGGAGTAACATAGCTTATTACTCATTGAAATGAAAAACTCCCACGTACTTTTTCTTGTTCAACTCTGCTTGAAAGGTGAACTACTTAAAGAGTCAACTACTCTGCCGCCTACCTTCATAATTCCTTTAGTTTTAATTAAAACTAGTAAAACTCGCAGTAATACAAAAAATGATGATATTAAGTCTAGCGTCAGTTTGCCTGGCTGCGCTAAAATGGAGGGCAATCAGAGTAACGACCCGAAAAATATCGGTGCAGACATGAAATTAATTCCATCTTAATGTGCCCCGGAACCCGTGGTTGTAAAACGATATTGGTTCTTGTTTTTATGTCAATGGCTACTAACTATATATACTCACTGACGCTACTATGCTTTCTGCTGCCGCTTTAAGTGATTACCTCGTAATGGCTTTCCCCTCCATTTTTTCTCATAAAATAATAGCACATTGTCTCATGAGCCGACTAGCTAACTAATGGTAATATTATCTTTCCTTTTGCAGGAATACAACCAGAGACGGGCAAATGCAAATCGACATTCGAAACGGGAATCTCCTTCTTCCATCATCACAGACAGCGACAATTTGACCGGGCAGCTGAACAGTCTCAAAAAGAAAATTGACTAAATTTTTCTTCCATCCATGCAGCGTGTACAGAGTGTGGGGACAACATCTTGTACGCGGGCATGCAAGGAGCGCATTTGCCATTTATATGCAAATGAGCAGATATCATAAGAAGACTTTCATGAAATTCATTTACTCATGTTCGACATTAAAAAGTTACTACAAGTAATAAAACGCACTTTAATTTTCATAAGAAAAAGAGGGATGTTAGAGGAAATGGTTATGGAATAAATATTGCGTAATCCCGGCAAAACCTACGCTACCAACTTGTCATCTAATAGTAAGTGGGTTTAAGCGGCTTCAGCATTTTTCATCCCTCCCACATTGCATTGTGGCTCCAATATACATACATGCACGTAAAGTATACCCCCGAATATTCCATTAAAACCTCGTTAAGCCCATCATTACGATGGGATCTAAATACCGGAAACTGGCAAAGCAAAGGGATAAAAGTCCTTGAATATAATGACACATCACAAATCCCTTATTAGCACATGGCACACAGAAACGAATGCCAAAGCCAAGCAAATTGAAGTTAAACAGTGAATGGTGCATTGCGATAAGCGCAAAAAAAATTGGTCTATAATGAATATTATATAATGATAGGCCTGCTAAGATGAGATGAATAGTTGGTGAAATCTGTAATTCCTCAATCTTTACATTTATTTTAGAATCTCCAAAACCTTCCTTCCTGTATTGCACTTGTACGTAACTCTTTTTAGCTGATATATATTGATGTGTATCAAAAAAGCACAAAAAAATTAACAAACACCTTAAATACCTGACAAGACAAATACATATAAAAATGTAACTTTTTAACCTTTTTCTCGAACATTTTATCATCGCAGTCTTTTTACCAGCTGTATTTGTACTTTACAAAATCATTAGCGTTTGCAATCATGGCAAGGTGTATAGATACATACTTATTCTTATCGTTGGTCAGGAGTGAAAAGTACTGAAAATGGAGAAACACGGGATAATCTTTAGATTGGTTCGATTGGTGACTTCCAAATGGGATTGACAGTTGAATCGTAACTTTAAAAGAGATGTGGGGCAGTATGATAACATTATTTTGCAACCTTTGTATGCAAAATGACTTTACAGTTTGTATCTATAATTGTATAAGTTGAAAATAATCAAATCAGCATAAAATATTGACTGAATTTTAAGTACATAATTATGTAACGTGTATATATATTTGTATTTCTAGCAAAATATGATAATGAGTGTTTGAATGTGAAACTTTTCCTGTGCAGATAATTGGTAAAATGTGTCAAAGAAGTAAAATTAAGATTACCTCCTACGAAGAAGATCGTAACAGTAAACAAGTAAATAGTAGTTTCATGAAATTATTTTACTACGTTATTTGACGAAAAAATTCAAGTCTTAATTCCATCTAGTCTTAGATGAATGACTGTGTGTGTATATGAGGGTAAAAAAGTGATATTTTGCAATGTATATTGAATATACGGTACTACTATTATAATATGTATTTGTAATGATTTGTCGTATAATACAAGCTAGAATTTCATTAGCATTTGTCATAATAATAATTATTATAATGCAAAATCAAATGTATTATATTCTTAGGGTGAAAATCAAGACAACGGATACAGTGAAAGCCAAATTCTCGGCAAACGTTTCCTTTTAATGATTAAGATTGTTTCAAACATAAATTATTAGTTTTTCCAAAATTCTCAGGATACAAAAATATCATAATAAAATTTGGTAATTTATTTTGAATCATAAATTAACATGCAGCTATAATAGTTTATTTATTTCTTGCTGACAAAAGTCGTTACTATTACATTCTCAAGCTGCATGAAAGTGTGCAACCACAAAAAATACGTATCGCTAGTCAAGTCTGAAGTTCATCCTATGTCCTTCATGTTAACTGTAATCTTGTGTAATGTCGTACGTAGATTAGAAACTTTCAACGTTATTAGTCAACCAATTATTCTCCTTAATTTCTCTTTGTTACTGAGTTTTAGGGCAGATCATTTGTTGAATTTGAATAGTCTAATGCCTGATTAGCCATAACATTTTTTGAATGGATGCTAGTAAGATTCAATGAGTTGAATTTGTGTATAATGTGTTTACTCAAAAAATATGGTACAAGGAGACCCGCAAGACTTAATGCGTATATATTAATGGAATCCAAAATCAATATATGGCTCCCTCAGCCTTTGCTCAGACCCTAGATTTTGCTTCAAGAAGCTTTAATGAATTACTAAATGATCTTTACAATTCGAAGAAATCATTTATCTTGTTTTGTTAAATATTTCCACACTAAAAAAAGTAAATTGAAATATCTGATTGGTTCATTTACAAGAAATATCATCGGGAAAAAGTTTTATTTCTAACTTTCGATTTCCAGAATTCGGTGTTTTGTTCAGTTTAGGGTCTGAGCATCGCTCCGACTGTCCTTTTTTTGAAAATAGAGTAGGTAAAACGATAAAAACTAAGACGTCCTTTTTAATAAGGTAACCATAAAACTGTTTTAACTTTTTGTCTCATCTATTTGAATAATGTATACCTACGAATTATTACGTTACCGAAATTTTAATGGTGTAAGACGTAACATCTGGTACTCTTCAGATATCCGGTTCTATCTATATTACTATATCTATAATATTTATAATCGTTTGTTTGCGCAAATTGTATTTTAAATAACGAAATCAACAAACAAATCGGCAAATTTATATAAAAGCTAACAAGTAAATCCAACAATATTTTACTGATCCTTTAATTTGCTTTGATTGTCAAAGCGTAAATTCTGTTCAGGTTTTGATGAAATGCTCCTTACTTTAGTTGCATATAATCTATAGATATTAATATTAAGACTTCTTTCAGTATAAAGTACAATGTAAACCAGCAGTTAAGGCAAAAGGAAAAAAACTGTCAGATCATGAATTCCTTTCAAAAGTTTCTGAATAATAAATTGTTTTCAGCCTTTATAATGATTAATTGGCAAATGGAAAACCAAATTGAATTAAATGATTACTGGACTTATTAGCATACATAACTAAAGCAATTATAATTACGATAGAGCGATTGTATGTCATCCACCATCCATTTTACCATGTATTAGCATTTGCGGAGTTTTACAACAAGTTTTACATTTTCCTCAATTAAAACGATTGAATATATCCTTATTGAATCCATTATATTTTTTGCTGTGCAAAAAACAGCATGCAAATATGCGATTTTGAGAGCTTGGAAGAAAACAACATGAAAGCTCCAAATAGAAATAGTTAATCGCAGTGTTGCTCTTTGACCTTTTTACACTGTAAATATTGAATGCATGACCAAAGTCCATCCATAAATTGTCCAGAGACTGTCATTATGCAATTGCGAAAAATACTTCAACTCATTATATTGTAATGCCTGCTTTTTATTTTCATTCATATGAAAACATGCTTCTGGAAGCAGTATAATTACGCCATCAAACTTTTGCAATTATATTTTATTCTGCTGTCCAGTAAATTTTCGGGATTGGTTTTAGCACAAAAACTGGTTTTTAGGAAGCTTCCTCTGTTTTAAACAATTTTTTTGCACACGCTCCAATTTCTATTATGAGTAAAATCAATCAAAGTTGAAGGCACTTGTATCATTTTAATTTACATTATATTAAGTCATCATCATTTTGTTTTTAACAACTCATCAGCTGCTACTGCGACAGAAAAATTACCAAAGACAAACAAAAAATAACATTACGTCAGCATTTAGATTAAGAAGACGTTAGATGAATCAAATGTGAATGATGTACCCGAAGAGGTCAGCATAAGGAATATGAGAAACATTGGTTTGGCATCGATACGGATGCGAGCCCATCCTACTTTGATGAACTCTGGTCCTACGTCTTGATAAAGTTAAAATTATGTCTAGCACAAAAATTATCAGTTCGTTCAGTGACGAAGTAAGAAATGCGTCTCATTGGTTTTCTGTTTGTTCTGATGTTCATAATTTATATAAGTTACATGTCAACAGATGTAATACACGGTGACATGCATGTGAAGATGAAAGTATACCACAACACACTTCAACAACGGACATAATTCAGATGAAATTTTATATATGTAGCTATCAATAACTTTCCATGATATCGTGACAAAGCAAACACAAATATAAATACACTATGACTCTCAGCTACCAGAATTAGTTACATTAAAGTCATCGACAAAAAGGGGAGTATCACACATCATTATCATATCAATTGAGGTTGACAAGAACAGAGACCATACAGTATCTCCGAATCAAAGACAACAAAGGAAGAAGCGATAACACCAATTTAAACTATATATAGGCTAATAGACTAACTATAATTGGCGAAACATTTTTTTTAGTTTGGTTGGAAAACTGGTGTAGCATTCAACTGAGATATTTAGTTGTAATTAAGAGACAACATGACAGAGCAAGTTGTCGAAACAGAAAGGAAAAGTTTCTTTTATCGAAGGAGGAAACGTGAACTCACGGCGATATTTGTTGCAGTATTGGCTTATGTATCGTATGTACTATTTTTGAAAGCCCAGAGCAGCCCAATTGTTGACACAGTTAATGGAAAATTGATAGGATCTGTAGCAAAATCAAGAGTTGGGAGGGAATATTATGAGTATGTGGGTATACCCTATGGATCTCCCCCAATTGGCGAGCTCAGGTTTGAGCCACCAATTCCTGCAAAAAACTGGGAAGGAATTAGATCTGCAACAACTTTCGGGTCGCAATGCTACCAAATTGATGTAATTACTAGCTTTATGCTCGGATCTGAGGACTGTTTGTATTTGAATGTGTTTGTTCCAAAGGTTTGTCTAGAACTTTTAAGTACTTTTCAAGTTGATCTACTATATCCTAATTGTGAAAAAAATGAAAACGCATTTGTTTGTATTGTAGCATGCCAAGGATAGTGGAAAATTACTGCCAATTTTGTTCTGGATTTACGGGGGAGGTTTTCAGAGTGGAACCTCTGACATTTATAGACCTACTTACTTTATGGACGAAGATGTATTAGTCTTAGACAATTTAATATATTTAATACAAATACAAATCATGGTTTAGTCTAGCATATCTTAAATTGTCTTAGGTAGTGGTGGTCAGCGTCAACTACAGGCTCGGAGCCTTAGGTAAAGCTTCATAAAATATTTTGCTATCTTAATGTAAGAAACATGCAATTGCTGTAATTTTAATCCAAAAAATTTCCAAAAAAGGCTTCCTGAACAGTGGCGATCATTTAGTTCGGGGCAATCAAGGGTAATCGTAGCATATTTTTAATTAGGGGATTAATTGTATTTTTGCCTACATTTATTTTATTTTATTTTTTAGGATGAAAGATCTGGTACTCGCATTAAAATGGGTGAACACCAATATCCAAAACTTTGGTGGCGACAATAGTAATAAAATAAATATCATTAAATTAATTTGAATTACATTTATTATATTATCTCTTCAATATTTTCTACAACGTTCTACTATTTTGTTTGCAGAAAAAGTGACATTGTTTGGGGAGTCGGCTGGGGGTTAGGTTTCCTTTTATAAGTGCAACAATATGTGGTAATTACTGAATCTTGTATTAAATTAAAATTTCGTTGATTTACACAGGAGGCGCAGTTCATTTCTTAATGGTGTCACCACTTGCTAAAGGTAACAAGATTCTTACATATTAACAGAGTGGATCATTTACGTGTATTACATTTTATTGTTTCCCATCTCAGGGCTGTTCCGCTCTGGGATATCTCAATCAGGAAGTGTTCTTAACACCTGGCTGTATAGCCGATATCCAAAAGAGCAAGCAATGAGCTTAGCAGAACGAGTTAGTTGTCCAACTGCTCCAAGTGAAGAAATGGTGAAATGTTTAAAAAGCGTTGATACAAGAGATATCGTTCGAACTCATATTGAAATGACAGTACGTGAACACAATTTCATGACTTCATAAACCGTAGAATAGGATTAATTAACAAAGCTATTGGTATATAGGTACCACCACGACCAAGACTGGGCAAGTACGCACCATCTATAGAAGCTGTACTAGACGAAACAACTTTCCTACCCGAAAAGCCTCTTGATATGCTCAAGAAAGGAAAGTTTGCTCACATCCCGTGGATGACTGGAGTGGATAGTGAAGAGGGACTTCCATTTGCAACAGGTACTTTTCAACTAATATACTTTTTTCTTATATAATAAATATATACTTATAGCATTAAGTTATAAACCCCCAATCATGTCATTTATTTACAGAAATCCTCGAAAACTCAACAGTCATCGAATGGGGGAATCGAGACTTGAATCACTTTCTTACAAGGATCCTCTTCCTTAACAACTCTCCAGACAGACCCAAAGACGCGCCACAAAGACTGTGGAACTATTACTTTGGAACTAGCAGGAAATTACACCCAACGGAGAGCTTTCAGGGTCTCGCTGAAATTTTTGGCTCGCGATTTTTTCTCCTGTCTCTCCATCGTTCGGCTCACTTCCATATGAAGCATAATGCTCCAGTATATCTTTACTATTACAACTATCCAACCGAATTTGGTTTTCTCAAATTGATGCAATCTTTACGTGGAAGATATATACCTGTGGTAGAGACAGTCTATGAACTTGCCAAACATTGGGTACACAAGGCTTTTGGATGGAAAATTCACAGAAGGGGTATTATTGTTAATAGCACTTTTATGTACTGTGGGAGCAATTGATGAACAAATATTTACTTAAATTCATATATTATTATGTTGCACAGGAACATCACATGGTGAAGAAATGCTCCTCCAGTTTAGTTTTCCATTTGTCCCTGGTGCTCCAATCGGGTCAAGTGATTACGAAATTTCTAGAGATCTCATCAAAGCTTGGGTTGGATTTGCATACAATCCGTAAGCAATTTTAATTCAATTTTACGAACTTACTTAAAAATATTGTTTTGCAACAAGTTAATCGCTTTGTTTCATTTGTATTTTATCATGTTTCCAATCTTCAATTACAGAAATACACTTACATTCCAAGGCCACAAATGGACTCCGCAATCAGCAACAAATGAAACATTGCAGTATATGAAAATTGAGCCTAATTCACCAGGTTTCATTGTGGAGCCGTTTACAGATCAGATTCGTCTATGGGATGAACTAAATATCGAATAAGTAGATGTTTATACTCAATTACAAAAAAAATATATGTTATCC
>JAQGAP010004171.1:0-10922 GCA_034697805.1 Orchesella bifasciata
AGACTTGTTTTACAATAATTTTAGGAGAGAGAAAAAATAACCCGAAAGAAAAAGACACGGAAGTGGTTATTATCGTAAAACAACTTTACTACCGTTTTTCTTGGCAGGCATTTTATGTACTTCTAATGGGGCAAGTTGGCAATCTTTTTCAATTTTTGGGAACCTGAACCCATATATCCATCACCAAATTACATTATAATATTCTATATTCTGAGGCAGTGTTTAAGAAATTCGGAGTGTGTCTGTCTGCCTATATGAAGTTGAATGGAGAAGCTAGAAAACTAATTTTAGGAGCATACCAGCATGCATGCTTCCTTCCACTTTGGTTCCAAATACAAAAGGCAGGAAAACATTCCTTTTCTCATCCATTCACTTTCATTTTGGGTAGGTTACTTTCAAAGCGAAGTGCTTCCCGTGTTGGCGGATGTGTAGTTCATAGTTGCATACAAATATGGAGTTTGTATGGAAAATGGAATGGAAAACGACACTTGATACGCGAGTTACTTAGCCAAGTAAGTTATTCCTTTGTGGAGCAGCGTACCATACTCCATACCGTTTGCCATTTGCATTCGAAAACAGACTCAGCGGCTGTGATATGTTCATAAACTTTGGATTTGGAGAAGGATGGAATGGAAAATGAAAATTTCATGAGGAGTACATAGTGTGGATGAGGGTTGCTGGGTTTGTACTCGGATTTTCTGTTTTAAGGGACGAAAAATCCGAGGGTTGATGAATGGATGGAGATTATGTTTTGAACAAAGCACAATCATAACTCCTTGTGAAGCAAGCCCGTATATCATAATAATTCTTTGCCGATAATTTTTTAAAGGAGAAAACGGTACGGTACAGTTGCTAATGTAAATGTCTCGAGGGGAAGCAGGAAGCATACTAAAGGTCTTTCTTCCAACGTTTCTCTTCATATCACGACAGCTCACCTTTAGGAAAATAGGTAGGCGAACGAACCAAGTACTAATTTTCTAATAAAGTAAAGTGGAAAATTTGAGATTTGATGGCGAACCAGAGAAACGAAGAGAAGCATCAGTTGTATGATTTCTGCCACAACTTAAAAGGGCAAGGCCACTCTTCTGAACCGAAACCATATATTACCTACGCGGTCGTCTCCCTGATTCATATCTTTTACCCATAACATCCATCCATCCATCCATCCAAACATTGAGCACATTTTGTGAGGGTAGGCACATGTGCGTAGAATTGATATGGAGTAATCGATGAATGGATCTGTGCTACTGGCAGATGGACACGAGAGGAAAGAGAGGTTCAATGCTCAATAATGTAGAGCACACAACTGAGAATGATGGTGACTATGAGTGAGATAATGTATTTAAAATAAACAGTTGATTGGTATACATTCAACAAGAAATGTACTCATACATTTTGACTTTCCTATACACAAAACAGAGTGCATGTATATGTCTATATCTGATGATGATACACATCTCTCTCAACAGAATATTATACAGCTGAAATTTCGAAGTACGCAACCACACAGTTTTTACCATTTATCTCCCCATTCACCATCCCTTCATTCATTTACACATATTATTTGAAAACTCGGTTCACCAAGAACAGAATTCCAAGCAAACCGAGTTATTTCTACTTCCTTTGCTCGCCTCAGCCTAAAACCAAACAGAATGAGTAATGATCGGGATGACTTAAAGGGTACAGATGCAGATTTGGTTCGGATGAAAAACCATGGGTTGCCTTACGCTCGCATTAAATGAATGGTGAGCGGTCTGTCTCTTTTCCGTGTATTTAAACAAGGAAAAATGTAAACTAACTGAAAGGAGTACCAAAACTTAGTTTACACAGATAAAGTGGAAATCTACGTAAACCAACAAAACAAAACACATTCTGTCAGTCATTCCTACTCACATTAGTTTAGTTCAAAGGAGGAAGGAACATAATAACACGAGCCACTTTATAACAAACATTCACAGATGTGTACAACTATCATCATTGGGATTGTCAGAGAGAAAGGGAAATAAATTGGTGATGTCTATCATTTTTCGTACTTTAGTACGAGTCCCTAAGGAACTACACCAAAAATAGTAGGAGTGTAAATAGTTGGTGGAAATACAATAATGTGTGTGTGTGTGGCATATAAAAATTACGCAAGAAAATGGAGAAATGGATACCTAAAATTGAACTGAATCGCCCCAAACTTCATTCATATTTATGAGTACTGATCATTGAAGCCATTGAACCTTTTTTGTTTTCTCCATAAATGCGATCAACCATCATGAATATTGTATTTATTGTACTCCTATATGAATGGAGAAAAAGTTAGCTTTAATTTAGTAAAAAGCATTCATCCATTCATATAGTCAGCCTCCTTCGAAGTATAGCTTTTGCTCGATTTTCCCAAAGGTCTAGTATTCCTTGTTAACTAGCTAATTCCATTATCATGTTTATGGAAGAAGTGAATACATGTATTGGGCATCATACATTTTATACGTAGCAGCCTTATGGTAAATATTACTAAATGAAATGATACTTTCATTTTGTGTATGAAAAGCATGAATGCACTTGATGAGTGTCTGCATTTCGTTTGAATGCACATTACTTAATCATGTAAAAGCTTAAAATATCATATGAATATTCAACCTGGGCTGATGGTACATCCGAAATTGCCAGTTCTAGTTTAATCAACATGCGCTACTTTCTTTCCATATTGCCATCCCACGCAGGAATAAGTAAACCCGGTAAACAGGAATGTAGACAACTAGCAACTTAACAGGAGATGACATTTGACCTTAAAACTGGTTAAAAGCGATTTCTCTCGGCACTACCATTCATTTCTCAACATTTCGCAGTTTACCCTTATTTGAGGTCAAAGGTCACATCGGGGTCAAATATAAACACCACAGTTGACTTCAGCTAGTGCTTAGCTTTCGATTGATATACCACAAGCTATATGTGACGCTTATCAAATCAATTTAGCTTATCAATTGACCTTGTTCTCGTAACCCCAGATAACCCATCTTCGAACTTAAAAATTCTATTGACCTAAGCTATGGATTACTGAAAACAGAATTAGAAAAAGTCAATTCGTTTGAAAGTTATCGTGTTTCCGGACAGACAGACATCCACACACACACATACACACATGCGGACAGAAATACCAAAACGATTAACTACCAACAAGTTGCTAGTTAATAATGAGTAAAAGCAACAAAGAAATAGATGTAGAATGCTAGCTTTAAAATAAAACAACAAAATTATACTTTCAGCATCGCAATATATATTTCGTCATTTCCTTTACGTGGTTGGCCGTTGGCCTCTCCACCTTCACTTGCTGTTTCTTTACAGTATGCTCGTGCGAAGGTCAACGCACGTATAATTTCATGCTTTTACCCGTATTAAATCTAGAAACAAGGAATTATTTACACTTTCATAAGGAAAGTAGAATTCCGTTTCAACGAAAGAGTTTTCTCTACAAATAAGACCAAAAAAGTTTTGAATAATCCTTTTCACTGTATTTGATGAGTGTCTTTTTTGCCTCTGGCTAGGAATGAGAAATGAGAATCAGCTTGCAATGTATGGACAGGGAGAGAATGTAAATCACAGCAATGACAGCATTATGCTACGTAACAGTTCCAGTCTGGCCTATAAGACGTAATATTTCACTCATTATCTTGAAATATTTTTATAACTTCCATGCAGTATGGTGGTGACACGACAGTCTGAGTCCAAGAATAATCATATGAAGACTACAGAACTATATTTTAAAGAAGTAAAGAATCTTTAGTCAGAAAAGTATTTTTCCTATTGTTATTTTGCAATCCTCTATCTACTATATCTGTGGGAAAAATTCGCATGGTAAGTGTAAACAACATAAAATGTCCCCCGTAGGTTTTACGGGTGTTTGCCATTTCACAATATAAGAATTCACATCAGAGAAACATTACATAAGACGTGCTTGGAAGTTTTCTTTTGTGAGTCTTCTTTTGAATTAGAAAGAAAAAAAAAACAGAATGACGACAATGAAAGAAAATAAGGAGCAACATCATTTTATGGATACTAGAGCTATTCCAACGTGACTATTCTTGTGTCGAGCCTGCTAGTAATGATCTTTTGGCGTTGCATACACAATGTGTATTGTGTGCGCCAGTAGACGTCATTCCTTTTCATGACACCATTATATTGACCATCTATTGCAAAGAAATATGTACATAGAAAAACACGACATATACAAAAAGCTACAATAATATTATTTATGAGAAAATAAATAATATTATACGATTGAACTGGAAAGTGTTACATCAGCGGAGTGTATACGTCAGCTATGATGATGAAATGATTTGCAGACTGGAAAAGGCAGGAGATTGTGTTGACGTTGCGTCTGGTACTTGACACACAACCAAAATATTGTTGTTTTTCATTAGAATGAGTGCACAGTTATGAAATAGTAAGACTTGTAGTACCATTTCGAACCAAATGACTGCAAATTTTCAAGTATCCTTACCCAAATTGCAGACAATAATATTCAACGTTTCTTTTAAAAATCTGTCCCTCTAAAACCTGGTAAAATAAGAAATTTTAACATGAATTCCAAGAAAAATGTAGTTCTGCATAATATACATATAATTAAAGACTATACACTATAAAATATACGACTATATATTTCTGCAGTCATCCGTCCGTTATATTCCACTTACTTAGGAGCAGATAAGCAGAAGTTTATGATGATGATGAGCTGCTCATCATGAGCCCATGTTCATTTCGTAATCTCAACCTTTCAAAATAAGAAGAGATGCTTGTGAAGGGATGAAATAACAATAATAGGCATAAGAAACACAACAATAAATGGGAAAAGACTGAGATGAAAATAAAAGAAATTTCGCAACCTTTTCCTGTTAACCGAGTTTCAGTTTAACTACTTGGCTTTTTATTCGTCATTCATTCTCTGAGTATCATATACCGTTCCGCTATAGTAGCATGCATTTTAAAATTAGAACTATTAATTCCGAATCCCAACTGGTGTCACACTGCTATGAGTGTCGGATGCATGGAAATACAAAGCATAATTCCTCCAAAGTAGTAAAAAATATCAGATTCATGATCAAACGGAGGATGATGACTACTTCTGTTCCTCAAGGCTCCAGGCTTCGCATAAAACGAGAGTTCCTTGTAGACTGCACGAATTGTAATTCAGATTGAAAATCCATGAAAAAGCTTTGAATATCAATCTCACAATTGGCCTGCATTTTTGCATGAAATAGAGATTACATACATATTTAATATATATACGTATAAAATATATATTTAATATGAACCAAATTGGGTTCACAATCGTAAGAAACGCTTTGCCTTGCGAAACACAACTGACTTAAAGGTCAACGCATAACAGTTCTAATACTCTTCCGGTGATATGATTGGAATTGGAAAAATAAAATGTGCTGTGGCTGTCGCATATCTTCACATATCTGCTCGTCATGACAGAAGGTAATGAAAAGTCTGAAAAATCCACTTTCCACTTCCATTTTGATTACTTCATTCATCCACACATATTATATTACGTAGATCCTTCCAGGCGATACTTGTAGGTATTATATTTATGCATCATGTTATGAGTACTAGGCACTATGAAAAAACCAAAACATTATGAAAGGGTAAACAAAGTAAATGATATATAAAGAGCTCGTATCAGCCAAATAACAGGAAGAAGCATCCACTGGCTAAGGTATACTGGAGGTTACGATTCAGGTTGTGTAAACTCTTACCTTTTTCGTGAACTTGGGCCTTTTGGGATCTTACAAAATTCAATATGTGACAATCAGAAACATTATAATGTCACCAACAACCCGTTTAGGGGAAAAAATTTCTCATTCTGAAACTTCCAACATCTACGCAAACTAATATATATAGAGGCAAAAGTTTGTGAAAATCAAATTGGAACTCAAAAAGCTATTTTATAAATTACGAGAAAAATATTCAATCGACAAATCTCAATAGTAGCTTTCGGCGAGACGGGACGATCTGAATCTGACACATTTCGCCAAGTTTGTACTTTTGCATAATGCAGAGTGGATGACTTATAAGTTATAACATAACTGTATAAGTACTATTTAGGATACTAGCGAGAAAGCACTTTCAATTTCTCTTTGCAATGGAAGTTTAAAACTTGTTCGAAGTCAACTCAAATTGGACACCCAAACTTTAAACTATAGTAATACTACAAACTACAGATTTATTTAAATGCCACTACTTCAGCCAAAAGGGTAGAGCTTTCACTTACGTGTTGGATGTGGGTACGATACATCTTTTGACCGATGACGTTTTCGTGACGTGAGAATATTACTTCCCTAAATTTATTGAGAAGTCGGTTGCGATCACGATTTCAACCAACCCAATACCCAAGTTCAAAATCAAAACGCTCTAAAGAAACAGACTTTGACTTGCAGAAAACTACGAATATTGGCAAAATACGGAATCCATATCTGACTCAGGATGCCCTTGATCGGATGTCAGATTTCAGAAATGGGAAAACAGTTATCCTTTAGAATTCGATTGAACCATCTTATCACCACCACCTTTTCATATCTAGAATCTATGAGGCCAAGCCAATGAATAAAATATTCACAATTTAAAATTGCAACTGAGAACATATATCATTATCAATCCACATGAAAATTCAGCAATACCTAACGGTATACTATTCTGCGAGAGACCTACGCAGAAGGCATACAGTTGAATTGCCCATTCCATGAAAAACCTAATTTTGCTGAATGTTTCATTCCCAATTGAAAAATGGTTGTAAAGGTGGAAATGAGGCTAATAAAACTCATTCTGAAGTGTTTCGCAGACCCCTAAGTCACACTTGAGTTGCAACAAAGCAAATTCCGAACCGAATATTCAATTCTGGTGAATCATAATCGTAAACATGAGAAAGGTTTATGAAGCGAAAATATAATTCTCTCTGTTCTCCAGAATTGTTCATTATGGAAAATGGCAAATTCTCTTTCACCGACAACATAAACCTACAAACCCATTTTGAGTTTCGGCTGAAAAATAATCAACATCGATGATCCATATTAACTACTGCGAATTTCATGAAAGTATCCCAGTTCCAGTCGATTGAATTCATTTTCCCATCTAGTTCAGAACTATCAACAACAACAACAACAATCAAATTCTTGATAGTCAATATTATTACGCCGAGGCATGGTCAATTGAATGAGGAACAAAGGACGTACGGATGGATAAAATGGAAGTGTTCAGCTTTATCCCAGTTCCAAATATTCACTTATCCACTGTCCTTATTCCGTACTGCTGACAATTCCTGACTGGTGGTCTACAGATAGTCCTGAAGTGGTTAAACATGACATCTGCATTGCATTGTGCATGAATGAAATGACATGTGCACGAGATGTGTATTACAATGTATTACAATGTGTACAAAGGATGTATGATGATGCCCGTTTTTGAGGGATATTTTATCAACTTCACGGCGGCAACTCAGATAAAAACATGCAACAAGGAAAGGCACTTGTTTAGTTATATTTTATGCACAATGCAACTTGACATGAAAAGCGTTTTTGGTGTTGTGTTCCATTCCACTCTGAATTTAGTTATTTCCTGACGCCTGCCTGACACACCAGCTATATGTTGAATTTTTCGAAAAGGAAAGCATTTTCAGTTTAGTTTATTGTTGACAACCTTACCAAAATTCAACGTTGACTTGATAAAAAAAAATTTCCGAACTGTCAACGGTGTGGAAGGGATATTCAGCGGAAGAAGTATCTGTTCTTATCAGTCGCTACCGTTGACTGACATGTGTTCCAATTACCATCATGCCAGCTGTAACAATCCTTGATGAGATGGAGGTGGACGTGGCCTTTGAGAACGAATCATCGCTGGGAGGATTGAAGTCTGGAAGGTCAGCGGAGGAAATCGAAGATATTGTAGTAGCAGCAAAACTGGATAGACTTGACCTTCAGCCGGTTTCTCAGGTACAATGTTATTTTCGATTCTCCCATTATACGAAGGATTAAAAAATACGCCATCGGTAATGGAAAATTTTTATTTCATGACGTAGGAAATTCTATTCGATCCTAAATTTTCAACGACAGAATTCCGGTATATCCAGCTAGACAAAGATATGCTTCAAACCATAGAAGTTGGCCAAGTGTAAGTTAAGCCTTGTTTGTAATGCTTTTAAATCTCTAGCATCTTCTCACTCAAGTTCAAAGCAATTCAATTAGCGTTTGCTGGAGGGTTTCTAATATTTACACGATTCCGTTTACAGACTGGTTTTCAGGGGCGATGAAAATGATGCTGCTGTTTTGTGTACGGATTCCGAAACGTTTGAAATCAAGGAGGCTGAGACAACCAATTCGCTCTTGGTGTTTAAAGATTTGCAAATGCCAGATGTTAAGTCTCCAACAGGATCCACTAGCTCATCGAAATCTCCGTGTAGTTCAGCAAACACGTCAATAAATACTTCTGATTTAAACGACAGCACCACACAGGATGAAAACGTGTTGCCCTCTCCAGCAGTTAAATCTCGACTGGTAACTCTACACTATTTACATTGCGAAGCAGTTTGTTTAAGTAATTGAAATATTTGCTGGGTCATCTTGATTTCGTTAGCTGTTTATTATTGTGAAGTAAGGTTTCGTTTGAATCGTTGATATAGATAATTGACGTTGCTCATTCGTACTTAGAAGTGAAGAGGATGCGTCCCAACATGTCAAAAATTAGGAGGATCCTTCGAGGCACGGAGTATGATGGGAAAATGGTAAACTAAACTAAAGTGGCATGAATAGGATGTTTGCAAAATTTCAAAGCTCCTTTTAGCAAATAAGAAGTTGTCTATAATCCATCATTAAAATGTTCTGAGGTGCTTTCAGTTTTTTTTGAGATTTCACATGGCCGTGACCGTATTTTCATCTGACTCGTATTATGTTCTGTAGAATATGGAAGAAAGGCGCCATGAGAGCTCTGTGACATTGAACATCCTTCTGGAAAAAGTACCAGCAAGCAGGGAGGAAATCGTAAAACATTTGGAGGAAATCCGAGTTGTAGACATCAATGGTATGCTATGCTAGCACTAACGGTTTGGAAAGTGCGAAAAGAGAAAGTATTATTCCACAAATGCAAAGACATGTTAGGAAAAGGCGTGTAAAAACGGAAGCAGAGTAGAATGTACTATGTATGTATCTGCAGTATCTGCATGCATGAATGTAGTAACAGTGCATTTTATGACATACCGATGATAAAACAAGGAATGATAAATCTTCCATGCATAAGAAAAGATACCATTTTTATAGTAAATATTGTTTGATTTTGAATCACGGTTTGTGTTAAATGTGCGTGATATGCGTTTTGCTTAGCTGTTCCACTTCAATTCACCACCAAAGGCATGGATTTTGTCAGTAATGAGGTTTATCGTTTGATGTATGCAGGAAGTTTGCGGATTGTGGAGAGCGATTACTTGTTTCGGGTTTTTTCCCAAGTATTGAACTGCGTTGATGAAAACTCCTGGAGTTCCACACAAATTGAGAAAGATGTTGTTGTTGAGACTTTGTCCACCCTTGTACAACCTTTCGTTGTGGAGAAAGTTTTTGAATGGTTTTTTATGCCGTTTGAGGGTAAGTGCAAAGTTGAGATCCATTATTTGTAAATGAATGAAGTAACGAACTATTGTCTAAGGTTAGATTAGGAACAAGTTAATTTTTGTGAATTTTAGAGCCAGGTGCAAGCTCATCCAAACTAAAATACACCTACCAAGAAAATACGGTTTGTCGATTCGTTGGGGAAACCTTGCTAAAGTCCATGGGAAAATTTAATCTACGGGAGTTCATGAAAGTTTGGCAAGAAAGTGTGCCTGAAGGTAAGGGAATTGCGGAATATATTATTTTATTCATTACGTCTTTTGAATCGTATTTTGTAAAAACATACATGCCAATGGCATTGTTAGTTTACATGAGCTATATAATATGCTAGACCTCGCATTTATGAAATGAAAACAAACGCAATAATGGGGGTCATATTGTGGCTCATTTTTTGTAAATGAAACGTTACGTTAACGGTTTGGGCTTTGTAGTTTGGATAATCAAGATGGACGGACACCGAAACATATTGTTGGTGTCCTGCGCTTTAAATTTTTAATCAATAGTTGTTGGTCGGTAACACCTTTCCTTTTGAGTTTTGCTGAAACGCAATGTCAATCTGTCAACCTTAATTTAATTACAGGTCTGAAAGTTAGCCCGAATCAATTAAGTGGTATTGCTGTTTGTGATGAAGATTGCTCGCCACCTGTCATATGGTATTTCCCGGAGTACAACCTACCAGAAACTTTCACGGATCGATTAGCATTATTGTTCGAAACGAAAGGAAGATGGAAGTTAAATGAAATATCGCCTTTTATAGAAGTATTTTCACCGCCTTCACAGAATGTAGGAAATTTATTAACAAAGTATGCCAGAAGTACAACTGTTAACGGAGTAAAGTACTATTTTTCTAAGCATGGAAAATAAACAATTCAAAAATATTCAACACCATTGCCAATTCCTTATTTCGTAAAGAAACTGGTTTTCTCAACTAATAATATTTTAGCACATAGTTTTGGTAGGGCTGTAGTAGGGATTAGAAAATAGAACAGTTTTGACAATTTAGGTATATAACTTACTTGTTTGTAGCTGTTTTAGTTAGTAAAGATATGATTAATACTGTGAGTACAAGAGTTAGAGTTGGAAGTTGTAACGTTACCTGTGTTAGTTTAAGATTGTAATTATAATGTAACATCAAGTCGTTATTAAACTGGAATATATGTGAATCCACGTAAAACGAATCCTTATGCACATAGTTTGCGAACAGTCATCATTGGTTTCTTTCTGGTACGGACTATCATCTTTCACATATAGATACATACATTTATAGTAGATAAACGTGACTTA
>JAQGAP010004172.1:0-10922 GCA_034697805.1 Orchesella bifasciata
GAGTATAACTCCAAGAAAGGAAGAAATGAAATGGATTTTTCTGTTTGGTGACGATACAACACAAATTATGAACGTGTACGAACCAAAGTTGTAAATATATAGCTAAACTAGTATGAACATTATATTCAATATTTCATTTCGTACCCCGAAATTTTTACCTTTGTAAATTGCTCACTTTTGTCCCACAGTTCTGTAGACACAGTGCACAATAGTTTTATTGTTTGCCATTCTAAATTATTTTAACATCTCATTCATTTCTTAAGCTCAGTTGGTTATAAACTATGCAATAATGCAATCTTAGGGATTATAATTTTAGCTAATAAAATCTCTTCTTATTTTACAAGAAGAAAGTATGAAATACCGGAAGTGTCTGCAACGAATAATGTTGCATATCTGTTGAAAGGGAAATCTGAGTCCAAATGTCCATTTAGAATCTTAAATATTGATCACAAAGAGCAGGAATTTCCCCAGAGTATTTTTACAACTTATTCCAAATGAATCATTGTAACGGTTAACAAAGGAATAGGAATAGTCATTTACAGAAATCTGCATAATATTTTTAGTTTTCCTTGAGAATTGAATATAATAAGCCTATTCTCTTTTCAATTCAATTCTCGCTTCGTAAGTATGAAGGACCCTGTGTTGCAACGTCGAAAAGATAGTTTAGCTCTCCATATGTGTCTCCATTCGGTTGTGAATGTTCCTTTGTCCACATCTTTTTAGTATTCCCACTTCTGGTCCAAATGCTGGTAGTAGAGTGTCGTGATTTACGGATTTAATTAGAACGATTTCCTTTTCACCTTCGTACTCCCATGTGCTTTCCCTTGCATTCACCATATTCTGTTGAGAATGAGAGTTATGGCTGAAAATTTTGTATCATTGTTGCCTATCTATATGAGCATAGTTTTGAACTATTTATGCAGCCAGCCTCCTTTATTCTCTTGAATTGTGATCACCTTCTTCTGTATTGCTCATTTGATATGAATGGAAATGTACGCCCTGTTGGATTGAGAATAAGTTGGTAACGTACAACGGATTGCAAAGTTGGCCTTTTCCTAGTTGAAGCCAGGAGACTGTTAAATTATGTCTATTACCTTGTTGCCGATTCTTCCAAAGCTCGTAAACTGCCTTTTACTGAGAACAAACAAAATGTCAAGATAACGCTCTGAGGTATTATATGAAACATACCTTTTATGTACGTAAATGGGTTCCAAATTCCAAATCCAAGTTGAAGTTTTCCTATAGGTATGTGGATGATGTCATTATATTCAGTTTTATTATTTCGTAACTTGTTTCAATAATCCGGAAAGCTTTTGCATTGAGCACAATTTAATCGTTAATGAGATGGCGATTGGCTGAACGGTAATGTAAATAACATTTATCTGTAAACTTCAAGCAGTTTACTATCATATTCCATTGGCAGGATATAATTATTGGTAAAGCATGTGAACTCTTTAAACATTGCATTTTTACTACTGAAATTACCTATACAATGTGATACGCACCACGACCACCAACAGCAAACCTAAGTAGTATGATATTACAATTGAAACTTGCGCAAATACAAAATGGTATGGAAAAACAACATTTACGATAACGAAAGTTGAATAATTGAAACATTTTCACATGTTAATTGCACATGATTTCCTGAACTATCCAAAGGTAAATGCTATTGACTCTATGCCGTTAATGCGTGCAAGTAGCGTACAATTGTAAGTAACTTAATATCACGTAGAAAACGTAAAGGTTTCTTGTTAGTGTGAGGGAAATACACGCCCAATCTAGCCCAAAATGAGTTAACATTCTAGTTAGAAAAATTTCATATGAAGCCAAAATCAATAAGATAATTGCTGTAATACCACCATCATATCATCATCATTACAAATGTCGAAAGTTGTTGATTGGAAGGAGCATATGGCGAAACTAAAAATTCATAACATAACCAAACGCACCAACCTGAGCTGCGAATCCATTATACAAAATTTTTATTATTAAGCATTAAGGTTTCGCCCCAAGTTAATAATATTACACACAAAGGTAACTACAACTAGTGTGAATCCACATAGTGAGAGGCAGTTGTTAGTTGCTAATGCTGGGGAGTGAAGAAACAAGTCTCCGAACATTGCAACTTCGCTTCATACACACCGAACTCAGGACAAAAGTACGGGAGTTTCTGTAGAGTCAAGCTAGTATCTTACTCAAGAGCTCCGGGAGCTTTCCAGTCAGTCACAGTTTCACCTTGCTAGCTTCCACTCGCAAGTATCAGCATATCTCTCTGTTTTTCCGTTGTCGAGCTCGTGCTACAGTTGGAGGAAGGAGCAGCATAAGCAGTCGGATCGCATCTCAAACATCCATCTCTAAATCCCCCTTCGAGGCAGCCAAATATCGTTCTCAATCAACTACACCTTCATACTCTCTCTCTCTTTCTTGTTCTTACATAATTCTTCACATTCGTTTTAGTTTCTCTGTGGAAATCTAAACCATAAAGATAGTTTGAAGTAGTAGGTACATATTATACCATTTGTATTATGTATGTACGGAGTGTGACAGTGGATGCAATCGTTACTCAAGTCACAAGCAACACCACTTTTTCTTTATTATTAGTGTCTTGAGAGAATCTTGACTTTTTCCTTCATTCCTCCTCCTACAATGGTGAGCAGTGCCTCAGAAAATGATTTAAGGAAGGGCTCTACTTTCACCTCTACAAAATAATCAGACAATTTTTACTTTTTTTTGTGTGGAAAAATTTTTCTTGTTGCGCTGAGGGTAATTTGACTCAACAACGTGAATTTCTCTAAAGTTGCTATTGTTCATGCTTCATAAGGACGGAGAGCTCAACTTGTGAAGGAAGAAAGTAGGGAAAACACGTAGGAAGTGAAGTAGTCGACCAAAATCTTGTTGGCTTCCGCTAAAAATGTTTTATCTCTCCTCTCTGAGGTTGTCCCAAACTAATATAATGGCTTACAATTTATTTTAGCACATACGACCGAACCATATCAACTCACGATACAGTGAGAAGAAGTTCTCACTTGGAAGGAGCAGAGCTAACTGCAATTATGTGCATTGCACTCTATATGTATATCATCGGGAGTGTAACAGCTACCATCTGATTTTATACCACACCACCACACCGACAAAAAGTGAAAGGAGCAAGCAGACTGCAAAGAAATTGAATACGTGACTTTAACCCTCTATCGTCGTGTGTGAAGCTGTCAACTTCAGCCACGAGTGTGTTGTAGTAAGGACGTAGCTTGTGGAAAACAGCACACCAAAGCCATTACTACTTTTTGCAAGGAGTGAACTGGTTGCAGTGCATCTGTAAAAAAAAGTTTTCCCTAGTTGATTGCGGTCGTAAAAGCAGCAAAATATTTTAATAGCGTGAAAGAGGAGACAAGGGAGAAAGATACCGTCACCTTGTCAAAGCGATCGTGAGTGTGTTTGTGTAACCGGTTGGCAAACTGACATTAAATCTTCATAATGCAACAACATGACTATAAATTGCTTTCCGGTTTGTAATTCACTTAAAAATCAAGACTAGTTTGCAAATTTCATGTTGATTTAGGTGACTTTTAATCACTAACAAATTACATTCAATTGTGGATAAAACCTCATAACTAAAGTCATCTGTATCTGTAATATTTGTATAATTAAATAGTAAGAATGGGATTTATTAGCAGCTGCTACATAACGCAGATTGTCAAAATAGAAGTGAGTTGACGACATCGGCAGTATTAATAATATTATGCTGGTGGATGCGAAGTGAGGACAAAAGAGTGAAATGACGTTTGAATAATTCGGACCAAATGACTATTAAATGTTTGAATGGATGTTGATAATGAAAAAGTAGAGAACATTAGTCATCAAGCTTTCCTTCTAGTGTGAGACTACAGTTAGTTCTATAGTGAAGTATCAGAGATTACAACGGATTCTCAGATTTCATCACATTTTCCCCGGTATAATACCTAACTAAGGATTCTCTAATATCATAGTGGGAAACTGTGGACAGCCTTGATTCTCGGATCTCTAAAGGATCTAAATTTTAGGAGTAAGTTACAGCGTATACGGAATCTGTATATTTTATGCTCATGTTCGCATCATTTGATTGGCATTGGTATGTTGTTTTGAGCCAATATTGGAAATATTGAAAGATGTAAATTCATCCGGAATTTCACTATATGAATGAGCTGACTGTGCATAACTGACTGATGGTACATTATATTCATAGTTTAGGAGAGCAGAAGAAGAAAAGAAAGCAGTAGAGAAAGGAAACGACAAAAGCTTAGTGCAGAAGATGCAGAGAGAGAGAGAGAGAGAGAGAACAAGGTCTCACCGAAGAAACTATATATAATAGGCTGAGTGAGTGAAAGAGAGAAATTTTACGGTCAACCAAGTTTGGAGAAATAAAGTCGACATCAAAAAGCTATCAGGAACACTTGTCATCTGCAGCCTAATCTAATTGGTGCAGCGACTAGGGAAAAAGGGTTTAGACTCAACTGAACTCAAATGGTTAGCGGAGAGAGAGAGCAAAGCCACTTTTCTTTTCCTTTTCTATTGCCACCTTCATTTTAACTTATTTTCAGCTCCCAAGAAATATCCATATAATATGAGAAAAGTACACAGAAGAAACCAAAAGCAAATAAGCAATGAAGAGCCATGTATGAGTGCATGGTGGCAGTGGTAATACCAGGACATAACATCGATATTGACTCTGACCAACAAGAACTTTTTTTTACAAGAGAGAGTTTGATTTTTTTTCATCGGCATTTTTTCTCAAAGTCAATTCATTCAAGCGTTCTACTCCCAACAAAAAATAGTGGCTAAGTGAATGAGCTCTATTCTTCATCTTGTTATGATGTTCGCCCTACTACTTTTCTATTTTATCGTCATACGCCTATTGTACACTCACATTCACATATACAGCGGGAACAGTGTCATGTACACCACCGTCCCAAGCTTCTTCAGCTTTTTTGGATGAATGAATGCCCGAGAAAGAAAGAAAAATAAGAGGGTTTGTGAGTGAAAGAGTTGTGCTTTTTCCCATGGAATATAAACACTGGAAGAAAGCTGAAGCATTGTCTTAGCATATCAAGAAGAAAAACAGAATCTATAACTTAAATTTGATGGAAGCCGATTCGCTCCCTTATTTCTATCATCACATCACATTCCATTGCTTAGGTATATAGTAGTCTGCTTAATGCATTATATTTTTCTATCCACTCACTCACACAAAAAAAGTTGAGCAGATAACTCAAGCTTTAAGCCAGAGCCAGTCAGTCAACCAGCCAAGCCAGTCGCTTATTTTACTACAGTCGTAAAGTGGCAATAAGCTTTCTCTACATCGTAAAATGAGATCGTGCTTTAAGTATCATTTAAAAAATACATGCATATTGTATTATATATCATGGAAGAGAAAAGTAGCGGATTTTTCCCCAACATGTAGGTTACTAGCTTTTAAAAGAATCAACTAAGTTGTCGGAATAATGGTACATTTAGCTGGAATGACTGTATAATGATATGGTAAAAACAATTCTTCGGCCGGTCCCTTTTTTGTTTTTGATGTCCGGAATTTTTTTTTGCTGCTCTCCCCGACTGGATTTGATAGTCAACTCGTTAAAGTCAAAACTGCACTTTCAAAGACGTTTATCTGAAAAAATTGAGTTATGGCTTTGGAATGGTATTATATTGGTAGTCAAATTTAAGCTCTACACCATCATAAACCAATACTCACTTCACTTACTTGAGGTAAGTAAGCACTTTTGAGTCCAGCCTGAAAGCTGAGTAGAGTTTTGTGAAGAAAAAACTTATTTATGAGCAAACTGTAAGTAATGTAGGGACAATAAAGTCAACTCTTCGGTGGTGGGAGAGAAAGCAGGTTGCAATTTTCCGTTTTTATGTGGACAATAACACTTTTCGCAAAAAACTAAAGCAATTGGAGAAGAGAGAGAGAGAGGGGAAAAATGAGTTTCTAACAAACTTGAACTCGGATTTTCGCCAAATTACCTCGAATGCAGTTTATAGGGTTGAAAGCATGACTGGTTTGGCCTGGCCGGGCAACAAATAAGTGAGGAAACTAAAATACTGGTTGGAAACCAACAATACAACGTAAATACAGTTGTTTAACTTGTTTCACAGCGGCCTTCGTTGATATATACCCATATTAAAAGTAATAATGCATACCGTGTGCTCTCCTACTTTTCATTGAAGAATTGCTATGTAGTTCATATAAATTGTACAGGATTATTTAACTATATCGTATTCGTATCGTAGGGTGGCAAATGCTGCTCCTGTTTTTATCTATTGCATGTGCTTTTCTTCTCCCAGAAAAGTGTGTTTGCTTTTTGTGTATGTCTGCACACACTTGGTAGGACAAATAATAAAATATAACAAATAACTCAAACTTCTTTGCAGATATTTACTCCGTGTTCCCTTTTCCGCTCCTGTTCTCTCCACAGCTCACTCCTTTCTCTCTCTCTCTCTCTCTTAGCTTTCTCCTGTTTTCTTCCGCTCGCGTCTCCCGAATATTAGTTTCCTGTAGACGAAGTTGGTCAGGAAAAGCCACATAAATGTCTTTGAGATTGATGAGAGCTCTTAAATGAATGTGTGTTGGTCGGTTTCTGGAGCTCTCTTGGCTTTTGCAATGTTTTATATCCGAGTGAGTAAGTGTATGTAATATGCAATTTAGTATTTAGTTGTTTGGAATGCTACCACACGCTACTTGTACAATATACTCTCTACCAAAGAGAGAGGGATGAAGGACCACAGAAAAGGGAAGAGCGAGAAAGAGCCCGATCCCAACTCCCAGTCATATAGTTATACACACAATCCATCCCGTTCCATACGATAAAAGTATTATATATATCTTGAGAATGTTGATGCCTTCATGTTTGTCCAAGTGCTGTTTACTGAGGAGAAAAGTAGACACACAAAACAAGGAAATGGCTCATGTGTTTGAACTTTCCATTTGGTCTGATTAATATTTCATCAGAGTCCGTGTAATGTAAGTCTCTTGTGTGCAACATAATTGAACTAGGATACACACATCACATAAATACAATGTCCGTACTTCGTCAGCCCAATGGTGTTGTTGTGATGGGAGGCTTTTATGCACAATACAATTCCTATTATTAGCTATTCTTATTTGTCTATAAAAAGCGTACATGGCCACAAAACCACTTTGATAACATGCTCGACATATATATTTTTTGTAGTACCATTTTATTTTGTTATACACGCATTGTTACGAGTGCGTAAGAACTTACGTTGCTATTGTTAGTTTTTTTCGGACTGAGGAAACGTGTTCTCGTGAATTTCAATCCTTTTTATGGGCTTCATTCCCATGCTTATCAAGCAGGCACGCGTTGCACTTCCAATTAATAGAATAAGCATATTATTCTCCCTTAATTGTTGTGTACACGATACGATCCGATAGGATATATTGTGCTCGAGCTCACTCACGTTGCGTTGCTTCGTGAATTAAGTAGGCAGCCGGTCTAGTCACCAACTAAATTGGTATGTAGTATACGTGTGTGCCCCTTCATTTATACAAACACACATGGTTGCTTAATTAGTTCTATGAATAGATTAATTCGGAATAAGAGGGCTTCTCAAAAGGCTTCATTAATAATAATAAGGGCTTGGTTTACCTTTGTATACACAAGAGCATAACAAAACCAGCGATAAAACAAAAGCCAAAAACGATTTTACTTCGTTAACCTGTGTTATTGGATGTTTAACCTTATCGTAAGTATATCAAACTTTGTCTATAAATATGCATGTGTCTCAACCAACTCAATAGGGACGAAAACCTCACGAAACGGCTAGTTATTAATTTGTCTGAGGCTTTTTATCTGGAGTCGATGAGCATTTGACTTTGTCTCTGGGCTGATATCAGGTGAGATTACAATTGCAATTGAGTACTCTACTTTCCAACTTCTACAAATTGTGGCTGATTCCAAACAATGTGAAATAAACAAGTTTGTTATTGTGTCTTTTGTACACTCAAGGATTTCTAAAGTGAATATATATAGTAGACTTGTTAGACATATAAGTATACTACCTAATCATACTTTAAAATGGGAATTTCCTGGAACCGGATTTGCTTTCCCGAGGTAATTTATCTGTTGAAGGTGAAGCTCCTATCGTAACTCTCCTTTTAGGCAATTTACATGAAGAACACAGAGTAAAAAGTTAAAATGAATCTCACACACCATTGTACAGCCCATGGCATCATCCGTGCTACGTTATGTATGCTGCTGGAGGCTACACATGTTTGAGAACTTCGTTTTAGTTACAAGCTCGTAAATTAATGGCACAGGTGCATGCTGCTCCACCAGACTCATCGTCAGCACACCATAACGTTATTTAAGTGGACTGAACTAGTGAATAACAAAAATTGTATTTTATCGCAACTTACAGAGCTCTTTCTTCCAAGGCAATAATAAATTCGGGTGTGTTCCGACAACCGTGTAAGCTCAGCAGCAGCTAACTTTCTTTTTGATGCTGCTACTTTGCTAAATATGTTAGACATTCTGGTGCATGTTACAATGGTTTTTATGCAGAAATCCGCAGCATACTTTCCTACCTTAGCAAAGAGCATTACGTTCACTTCCTTTTGAGGTAGGCTACTGTGAAAACAAAGTCATATTGAAATGAAGGACTTTCTCATTCTCTGGAAATTATTCTGTAGTAAATATACACGCAATGTAGTAGCTAGCACCGGATGATATGGAAAGTATCTCGTTCGTATTATTGAAGACAAGGAAAAAGTAGGATGGATGCGTACTTCGTGATTCATTTTTCTACCTAACTCATCTACTCTCTTGTGCCGTGTTGGAGAGCGGGTGCTGGACTGGAACATATCGCCATCATAATTCTCCCTTTTTTTATTCAAGATAAATCTTAGATCCATGCATTCCCAACTAGTGAATGAGAAGGAGCATCTTGTTGTGCAAGATTTTCTACTTCATCTGCTTGTACATACAAATACATTTTCGCATTCATATCTAAAACTAGAGAAGAGCGGTAATGGATGTCCTACTGAATGCAATATATCATCGCTACCTAACACGTTTCCTCTTTCTTATGTTATGAGCTAAATTCACTCATTCATTTCATTCGCTCCATATGTATCCCTGCATTTGTTTCACCGTTTGGATTGGTTGGAGGAGAGGAGAAACAAACGAATTTTAGACGCAAAGTGCTGAAGGCTGTTCCGGAAACGTATGTGCTTCTACTCCTTTCTCTCTTTCAATATGTGGTGGAACTGGTGGTCTATCATCATAGCAGGCCTACCTGAAGAGACGCTGCCTCTTTTTAAAAACTCACTTTATATTAAGATATTCATGATATATCGCACCAGGGAGGGTGCCTTTTTAGTTTGTCTGATATGCTCTAACACACACACACATCTTGACCTAGAAGGAAAATTTTTATTGATGTCTTAAGGGACATCAGTATCTCTGCTAAGCTTTTCCAGAACATCCCGAAAATTTGTGAGAAGCCCACTTTTTCTCTCCTTCTTCTCCTTCCCAACAACCACTGTTCTTCATCACAGTACATTTACTGGTGCATGCATGTGGTGGTGGGCTGGTAGCAAAAAAGGAACGATATGCAAGTGGAGCGTGCATTTGATACCTCAAACAAAGTAATATCTGGTACATGTCATGAATGAAGAACCTTCATGAAGTGGCACACAAAATAATGTTAAACTTTTCCTCTCTGGAGCCATTCATTCTTCCCTCTGTACAAGGATAGTTACCATTCATGTCTTTCACACAAGACGTGTTACTGTCGAATAGATATATAGATAGCAAAAAGTATATTAAGTTCCGGAACAGGGATAACTGAGCTCACACAGACACTGAGCCAGCATTATGTTATAGTCCACATAGGAGTACGGGTACTTCACATGACTGACTTCATTATTTGTTGTATGCGAAATTGCTTTCTCTGATAACCGTATTGCGTTTTGTATACATTGCTTGAGAAAAGTCAGAGAATGGAGAAAGAGAGAGAGGAAAAACGGGATGGTTTCATATGGTGTTAGGAAGTCTTCTGGGGCGCGTGCATTAGCTTACGAACGACGAGCGAGAGTATTCAACTGTAACATGTGCGAATTTTGCTCAAAGACAGCACACTAGGTCAATAGTTTCTAACCGAGAGGCTTTTATAAGTGTAATGTACTCCTCCATGGAACAGTTTCTTCTGGAAACGCTGCTTTTTCCCAAATATTTTTTACGTATCTAGACATTAGAGCGGAATAGAATGTCAGTGTTGATGATATTTTGCTCTCCATTATTCCAAAACGACTTTTGAATTCCTTACACTTTTTGGAGCGACAAATCCTCTTTCTTTTTGATGAGTTGCATGCTTGCTTGTAGCTGACAAATAAATGTCATTGTCATGCTTCTCTTAGGTAGTGGCTTTTTATTAATGTATTTTCGCGTGAGACGGCTTGTGTATCACTACTCCACATTCTACTCGCTCACTTAACATTCATGAATGTGACAAGATAGTTATCAGTGTCGCAAATTTTGACGGGCAAACCAAAACCAAACCTTATTTTGCTGACTCAAATCAACACACCACGTAACATATTATTTTTGCAGTAAGGATAAAATTGCAAAAATGGCAAATAATATCGAAACAAGTAGGTATTGAGCACTTTATTACAGAGTTGGTATGTTATTATCTGTGGATAGGAACAATTATTCGGGCGTCAGTACCAAACTACCAATAACCGTTAATCGCATGCCGAGTTACAAATAATTTCTTATATAGTTCACGTCAGTTAATACAGTATTTCTGGCGACAAATCGGCTATGCTTTTGCAAGCATTAATTATCTGTTAAAACGGATAAAATTAGCGGCCCTAGTTTTCGAGAAATCCTTCCTGGCTGGAGACAGCATTTATTTTGTGCAAT
>JAQGAP010004173.1:0-10922 GCA_034697805.1 Orchesella bifasciata
GGCAAACGGTTGCAAGAAACATGAGACATGTGCAGAGCAATATTTCCCCAATTAGTATCATTGAGCTCCCAAATTCCATCAAGTTGAGTGGTGCTTTCTCCTCGTCAAATTCTGGTTCGGCAGTCATAAGCGTGTAGAATCGAACGGCGAGTAGTAAACACCACCAAAATCCTAAATAGATTGCACCAGCTCTAAAAACCAATCAATCAGTAGGTATTCCATCATAAATGAGTGAAATAAAATAAAATCATAATGAAACCCGTTTGCATACACGTTAAAGAGCTGGATTAAAGAGTAAGCCGAATAGCTTGAAGGCTCTGTCTGAGAGCATGATTGAGTTGGTTAATTGCTCTGGAAGTAGCTAAGCTCAAAATTAAAAGTGATGTGGTCAGTTTAATTTGGTTTTGGTTAAGTTAAAGGTAGAAGAAATGTACATTTCAGGGTTGCAAGTATATAACTTTTATCCAACATTTCAGAACATTTGGTTGTGAAATATGCATGCATATGTTTTTCAGTTGGTATCTTAAACTCAACTTTTAGTAGTATTTTTTGGTAGATATACTTGGTTTTGGTTAGCGGTACCTGGAAGTTCCAGGCTGGAACGTTACACTTTTGTGCAAGTAAAAACATTACAAAACACAAAAAGGTTGGGAGCTCTAACAGTTAGAGTCTAACTTGATGTGCTGTCAACAGTGGGTGGTGCTCATGTTAAAACAAATGAAAAAAAATGGATAAAATTTCGTGAAACTTTAAATTCTCAAATCATCGAAATAGTATTTATGAAACCTTTTTTCTTCATTTTATATCATCGATAAAGTAACGCGGCATTTTCAAGCTGGTCATGTGTGTATTCATGTGAAGTAATATAAATTAGTATGCACGCTGTGTAAATATGTGGTGCAGCGTATAAAATGGGAAAGGACAAAAATGAAGTGTAAAACTGGATATCAAATGATGAGTAATAAGTTTATTAATTTAGAATTCAGCACAACTAACTACCACATTGGGAGTTAGTTTATTTACTGTCCAATTTTTTACTAAAAACATTGACATACACCATATTATTCAACTTGAGTAAGATGCAAAATTTAATTCCAACTCGGTACTTTAGAATTCGGAACGTTTATCTCAATGCAATTCGAATCTACAACCCAAACTTTTTCAACCACCCTTGGTCCTTTAGAAACATCAAGTCATTATAAACGTAATCCATTGTAGCTCGTTGCTTCTCATAAAAGTCGGGAATAAGTGCTGCTACTTTTTTGCTTCTAAACACGTCCCTTCTCCCGAAACTTTCGATTAGAGCGGGCGTAGCGAATGCGGACGACACAACGGTTCCATCATCATTATAATGTTCTTTAAAACTCTTGAGTATTGAATTCTCTCCATGCTCGTCGTGCACACGCTTCAAAAACTCTGCAAGCTCTACAACCTCAACTTCACAACCAAACAGTTTCGCAACATGTACAAAGTTTTGATCCACATCTGGGTCGCAAGGGCCAATGTTGTACACATCAGAAAAAGCTCTCTCATCAAAAAATAGGCGTGTACACGCATTGGCGCACATATCAACAGGAACGGCGGCCACAGGAAGTGGAGTGTTCGGCATACATCCGGCCTTCATGATGAAAACGTAGCGCAACATGGCGTGATTAGTTTCAAAATCACAGCGCCCACTCTCCTCTTCTCCTGTTATCAACGGCAGTCGTATAACTTTGAGAGGAATGCCTCTCCCAACGGCTTCCTTGGCGAGATAGTCACACACAAATTTTGAAATGGGGTAGGCATATCTTGTCACATTGTCATAGTCCTCAATTTCCGGCCAAACTTCAGTTAAGCTTCCGTCCTCCTCATCCAGAGTTGCTACAGCAAGTAGGGATGAGACATGACAAAACTGTTTTAACTTTCCCTCGCATGCAAATTCCAACAAGTTTTTCATTCCTCCAATGTTCACCGCCCTGGTGTCACTCTCCGAATTTCTTTTTCTATAAAACTCAGTATGCTGAACGCGAGCGGAGCAATTAAAAACTGCGTCAACTTTGCCAATCATCTCTTCCCAAATATCCGCACTCATTCCTAGATTGCGCAAGGTCACGTTCCCGCTTATAGCTGTTATCTTATCCATATTTACTTTGGAGAGGAGGCATTTACTTTCCAACACCTTTTGAAGCCGTTCATCAACCGTCTCAGTTGTTCTTGGGCGTACCAGACAAAACACTCGCTCAATTTGATCCAGACTCGAAAGCTCTTTCAAAACGTATGCACCCAGCGTTCCGGTAGCGCCAGTCAGAAGCACTGTCCTGATATCTCGAATGCTTTTAGCTTGTTGTCCAGCCTTGACTCTAATATATTCCGGAAGCACGCAGTCCTCCCGAATCAGCTCACTTATCTCCTCTAGAGCTGGCGCAACCTCGTTTTCTAGCTCATTATTTCCATCAATAATTCTGACCAATGCATTTCCAAGAAGGTTAATGGTCTTACAGTCCTTTAACGCGCTAGCGTTAATTGTAACCCTCTCACCTAGGGTGGCTTGAAGAGAATTTTTTATTTCCACGAACATAAGCGAGTCAACCCCCATTTCCTCAAAGGTGCAATCATCATTGATCTCTTCAGTATCCTCCAGTTTCAAGGTGTTTCTGAGAATATTTTTTAAATGTGTTTTCACCAGCTCCACCCTCCCTTCTGACTCAGGAATGGAGTCATACTGCTGCCAAAACTCAGCGGATTTGATGGTAACGGAAGCTGATGCATTACTCAATTTCCATATCCGCTCATCCAAATAGACGGAGAGGTGAGGGAACAGCTTGCTCATGATCTGGAACGAGTCCACGTTCATCACAGCGAGTTGTGTGTGCTGAGCCTTTAGAGCGTATTCGAGGGCAGTGACACCCTGCAGATTTGAGATTGTTTTTACACCGGGTAGATCCACCTCAGTTGCGATTCCAACTTGTCCCCATTGGCCCCAGTTGATTGTTGTCGCAGGTAGCCCCATAGAATGTCTGTAGTGGGTGAAGGCATCCTCAAAATTATTCCCAGCGGCGTGGTTACACTGCCCAGGAGGACCAAACAGGGCAGCCATTGAGGAGAACACAACAAAGTGCTCCAGGTTGAGGTTCTTGGTGAGCTCATGCAAATTGAGGGTGCCATCAATTTTTGGGTGAAACGTTGAGCACAACTTGTCCCAATCCTGGTTGAAAATTAGTCCATCTGCTAGTGTCCCAGCGGCGTGCATAATTCCCTTCAGTGGTGGCATTCCCATTTCTGAAATTTGGGCGAGAAGAAGCTCCCGACATTCCTCAAAATTTCCAACGTCCAGCTGAACCGGAACGACATTTGCTCCACTGGCATTCAGCTCATTTATTTTGTTTTGAGTGGAATGGCTTGGTGCGCTTCTTCCAGCGAGAATAACATGCTTTGCCCCCTTCTCCACCATCCACTGACAAACGACAAGACCTATGCCACCCAGTCCACCGGTTATCAAGTAAGTGCTTTTACCGTGAAACATTTTACTGTTGACTTCCACTTGTCCACCTTCGTTCCTCAGCTCTGGCAAGACGCACACGATCTTTCCCACGTGTTTTGCTTTCTGCATGTAATGTAGTGCTTCTCGGATATTTAATGCGTCAAACTGGACGTAGGGAATGGGCTTCACAACAGCGTTCTTTTGGAGCTCTTTCACACGATCCAATAACCTTCCCGTTTCACTCTCATCCGAAGCAGAAATGTCAACAATTGTGTACTCCACATCCGGTCTCAATTCCTTCACCTCTTCCTTTTTCCAAATGTTGAGCTTGCTCATTTCAACGAACCTGGCTCCTATCTTACAAGCCTTGAGTGTGGCTTCTTTGAATCCTTCACTTGTCAGCGAATTCAAGACCACATCCACTCCTCTCCCATTTGTCAACTCCAGAATCTGGTCCCCATACTTTGTATTTCTCGAATGGAAAATGTGTTGGATGCCTAAACTCCTCAAATAATTTTGTTTCCGCTTGCTCCCTGCCGTAGTAATGATTGTGCATCCGATATACTTGCAAATCTCAATGGCACTCAACCCAACGCCTCCAGAAGCAGTGTGGAGGAGCACAGTATCCCCTTTCTTGATTTTAGCCACATCCAGCAGACAAACAATTGATGTAAAGTAGACAGCAGGGATTGTAGCACCCTCACAGAAAGGCATGTTGTCCGGCAAAGGAAGCAAATGCGTTTCTTTGACTTGAACGTGACTGGGAAGTGCACTCAAGTTTGTATTACATCCGAAAACCCTGTCTCCCACCTTCCACTTTGTGACCTTCTCCCCAACTCGTTTCACCACCCCAGCCATGTCAAATCCGACTGCGTTGATGTCCTTAAACTGCTCCGTGGGTTTGATTACGCTCAAAACATCCCTAAAATTTAACGCTGACGCCTTAACTTGCACCTCAACCTCGTCCTCCTTCAAAGAGCAGGAATCTAGGGGGCCGAACTCCAGGTCGGAAATGGTTTTTGATTCTGGGAGAACCAGCATGAATCTATCGGTGGCTGGGGGCAACTTGAGACAAGTACTCGTGGGCTTGTGGGGCTGAAACTTGGGAAATAATCTCTTTCCCTCTCGGTACGCGAGCATGTATTCCTTATCAAAATTCCACATCTCATAGAATATCTCCCCCAACTGCTTCTCATTCAAAGGTCCAGCCTCGACATCCAATATTTTGATGCCCATATTATTGTGCTCGTGCTTGAGGGATTTTGTGAAGCCCCACAGAGTACTTTGGGGAAAGTTGGTTAAATCCTCGTTGCCAACCGGGACCGCCCCACTTGTGAGTACAAACAGGCGGGGTAATTTAGCTAGTCCAGAGTCGACTAATGATTTCGTGAGGTAAAAATAGGGGCGCAAAATCTCCTCCTGTTGTCTAACTCCTGTATTAATGCCGAGAGCCCAACAATACACAATCCCTTCTAGTTCCGTTCGCTCTGCTTTCAGCGACTTAAACACTAAGCTGTAATCTTCTTCTTTGTCACTCCTTATCAAAAACGAGTATGAAAGTCCGGCTTCCGTGAGCTGCGCAAATTTTTCTCCTGCTGTGACGCTAATAACCCGTCTGCCGCTCAGTTTCCCAACCACTTCTTGTAGGTGGGTAGAAACTTGGGAGTGATCTTGCTCTCCTTTTTGATGAAATAGCAGCCAATACTTTCTCTTTTCTGGTTCAGGAATTCGTAAGAGTTCCGCCGTTTTCACAGTCCAGATGTAAGAGTGATGACCATTCAAAATCGGAAACAACCCATCCACCTCAAATCCACACGAGTTCAAAACTTTCCTCCAACTTTCCTGTGACAAGGTGCAGTGGTCCGACCGCAAGTCCAAGTCCTCGAATCTCCAGAATCCATCCAAAAGCCCGAACAAATAGGTGATGAACCTATGAACTCGTGTCATCTCAAAAATATCGAAACGTGCATGGGGTGTCATGAGACTTCTAATATTTCTTAAGGATTCTCGAATATCCTTCGTCGCATGAATGACATCGGAGGCGCATACAAAATCATAGTATTCAGGGCAGAAGCCCTGCTCAATCGGATCTACTTCTATGTTAAGCTTTTTGAATCTCATGCGCTTCCCGTACTTCTCAAATTTCTTCTCAGCAGCAGGGAAAAAGGCGGGGGAAATGTCCGTGAAAGTGTACTCAAACTCTACACCTTCCTCCTCAAAAACGTTGATTATGCACTCGGTTATCGACCCTGTAAAGTTGAATAGAATGCATTCATTATTCGACTGTTCTGCTTCATAGTGTTAAAAATATGTAACCTAAATAATTAATAATTAAAGGTATTACCTGTTCCGGCCCCTACCTAAATAATTAATAATTAATATTATTATTCATTTTTCAGGTTAGCAAATTACATGTGCAAATTACAATCCAAACATGAACCTTACCTCCAAAACTCTCATAACAAACTTTTGCTCCTTCAGCACGTATTTCACGTGTTGGGACCACTTGCGAATTTTTGGGATGATGGAATCTGTCAGTAGGAAAAGGTTGTCGTAAGTGCTGTAAAATTCAGTGACGGAAGGGTAGCCCTGAGATTCATCAGGGAATAGGATGTTGAGGGCGGGTTGCTTCCCACATAAAATTTCTCCCAGGGTCTCTCCCACCTTGTTTAAAAGCAGGGTCGTGCTATACTTTGAGCTGAGCTCGGTTTTAAACTCGGAAGAAGACAGAGCTCTTTCGGTTTCCTCTAAGGAAGGCGGTTGGGAACTAATCTTCCAGGTGGATTCACCCTCTCCACATTTCTCCAAAACACCTTCGGATTCAAACACCTTGAGAACAAAGTTAAAGTATTTGTTGTAGTTGCTTTGAACTCCCAGTTGTTTAGCAAGAGCTCCTTCCTCAAAAGTGTGACCGGGACAGGGTTCCCATCCGCGTTGGTAGAGCGCACGGAGCAGCTGGAGGTAGACGAGTTGTTCCACCTTACAAAAAATCTCGGCAAGGTGAGGAGCAGGTGTATTGCTATCCTCCTGAATAATCCCAAGCTCCACACAGCTTACTCGAGTTGTGCTCCAATCTCCTCGGAACTGAAGAGGTCCCCCAGAAGATTTCCAAACTTCTTCAAATAAATCGGGCATGCAATTTGTTTGCTGCTCTAGAACAGAGTCAATCGCTTTCACGGTCGTTTCTATCAGATCCACGGAGGACATTGCGGCTAATACTTTCCCTGCTGAATCTAGCAGCAATGCTGAGCCAGAGGACGGATTTGCTTCGGGGTTGAATGAGTGGATGAAAAGGTCAGTAGAACCCGCAGTTGGGGCTGAGAGCCAAAGGAACTTCCCAATTTTAATGGGAACGTACAACTTCTTTTTTAAATTCGAGTGTGAGCCGAGCATCATTATTGATTGGATCATTGCGTCGAGGACCACGGGATGAATAATGTATTGAACCTGACTGGAAGAATCCTCCTCAGCTGGAACTTTCACTTTGGCCAACATAGTGGGAGCTTCTTCGTTCCTCCAAACTTTTTCCAAGCTCCGGAAACTTGGACCAAACTTGAGACCAACTGTGGCCAACTTGTTGTATATTTCTTCTGTAAAATCCTCATTTGAAGGGTTGGCCAGGGTTTCCAAAAATGTGGTGGAATCAAATGGCACACATTTCTCGTCTGCAGTTGGGACCGGAGAAAATAAAGCTTTGGCATGTGGAAGCCATTTCCTTGAATCTGTCAGTTCTACTTTTCTAAAAATGCTAATTTTCATGTCGTTCCAGTCCCCATCATTTTCAGTTGATGTGTTCAACTCCACCACGGTTTGGAGTTGGGAAGTTTTTGACTCGTCGATTAGAAGGGGTGCTTCTATTGTCAGATTTTCCACTTTCATTGCCCTAGTTGGACGAGCTAAAAAGTCTGTAGAGCCTTCCACGGAAGCTAGCCCTGCAGCAAGACACATTTCCAAAAAGCCGGCTCCTGGAAAAATAACTTTTTCCCCAATAACATGATCCTTCACGTACTCAGCGGCCCGAACGTTTAATCCAGATTGGAACAATTTTGTTGATGTTGCGTTAGAAACGGCACTGCCGAGCAGGGGATGAAGTGAAAGAAAGCCGGTTGTTTCCATGCTCTCCGGCCAATATTTTTTCCCAATGAAAGGGTAGTGAGGTAGACGAACTTTTTTATGGTCCAAAAACTGGTTAAAGCCCATCCAATCAATTTTCAATCCTGCCACGTACAGTTTGCCAAGCGTGTTGAGCAGAGTTTCCCACTCGTTCTCATTTTTCTTCAGGGAAGCTAAACAAGTTAGGGACAGATCGTTGTTCATCATTGTCAAAGCGGAGAGAACGGGCTGTGGCCCGATTTCAATGAAAGTCCTACATCCCAACTCAACTGCTTTCTTGCTAGCCTCCAAAAAGAGTACCTTTTCCCTCGTGTGATCCACCCAATATTCGGCTCCCACTTGACCAACTTCAACTAGAGTTCCCCGCAATCCGGAAATATATTCGCAAGTATTTCCTCCAAGTTTTGTGACTGTTTTTGCAACCTTTCTATACTCATCTAACATTGGGTCCATGTGTTGCGAATGGAATGCATGGCTAGCTTCAAGAACAATGCATTTTAGATTAGAATTCTTGCAATACTCGCTAAAAGCCAAGATCAGCTCAGAATCACCAGCAACGACAGTCTGCTCTTCAGAGTTTATTGCAGCAACATCAAGGTGATGACTGAGATTATTACTAATAAATTCCTTTATCAATTTGTTCACACGCTCTTTATCCGCCTTTATTACCAACATTTTCCCACGCGGTAGCTCGTCAATGAGGAGGCTTCTCTCTGCAACCAACTTGAGTGCATCCTCAACGCTCAATATTTTTGCACACACGGCAGCAGCGAACTCTCCCAAGCTGTGACCAAGCACATAGTCCGGCTTTACTCCCCAACTTTCCCATAGTTTCAACAGCGCATATTCCACACAAAATATTGATGTCTGGCTGTAGATAGTTCTGCTCACTTCCGCTGACTTGTGGTTTGACCATAATATTTTAGTTATGTCAATTTGATACGAATCTTTGAGAATTTGGTCACAATATCTAAAATGCATTCTGAACACCGGACTCGTGTCAAAAAGCTGCTTTGCCATTCCGGGATATTGTGAGCCTTGTCCTGTGAAGAGGAAGCAGATTTTTCCAACCCCTTCTTCCCTTGATTCTTCTCCCCGTATTAGTTTATTCTGCTCAATGTTTTTAACTGCATCTTGAGCTGATTTCGCAATTATTACAGCTCTGTGGCTAAAGTCCGCTCTGCCAATATTTGATGTGAAGGCGATGTCCTTCAGCTCATCACTGGTTGCGCTAAAGTGAGCTTTGTAACTTTCCAAAAGAATTTGCAACGCTTCATCCGTCTTGGCGGAGATTTTTATGAGCTGCAACGGACGTTCCAAGTTGGTTCTTTGTAGTAACATATTTGACGGCACAGTTTTTGGTGGCTCCTCAATTATGGCGTGTGCATCCGTCCCCGTTATTCCAAACGAGCTGACACCAGCAATGCGAGGTGTTCCTTGTTGCTTCGGCCACATCAAGGGCTCCAACGGAATTTTGGCTGGCACGGCATCCAAATCAATTGCTGGGTTCAAGGTTTCAAAGTTTCTGTGAGGGGGAATGATCTCATATTTCATTGCAAGGAGCACCTTCATAATCCCCGTGATGCCGGAGCAAGACTCAGTATGCCCCACATTCGTTTTCACAGAGCCAATTAGCAAAGGCTCCTTTCTTTCCTTTGAATGATATGCTTTTGCAATAGCGGCTACCTCCATGGGGTCTCCGACTGCAGTTCCAGTTCCATGCGTTTCCACATACGACACCATTGCTGGATCCACGTTTGCATCCTCCAGAGCTTTTTTCATTGCTAGGGATTCACAATGAACGGTCGGAGTTCCCATGCTCTTGCTTACTCCTTCTTGAGTCATTCCAGATCCTCTGATCAGCCCCCAAATATTGTCCCCATCTCGAATAGCATCCGAAACTCTTTTAAAAACCAAGACTCCAACCCCTTCCGCCCTTGCAAATCCATCCGCTTTCGCATCAAAAGTCTTGCAGTGGCCATCTCCAGCAAGCACCATTGGCATAGCATCCTGGTCAAACGGATAGAGAAGGAGATTGACTCCACAAGCGAGTGCTACATTAGTCTCCCCTCGTTCAAGACTTTTGCAAGCGAGGTGAACTGCCACCATTGCCGAAGAGCACCCGGATTCAGTCGCAATACTCGGCCCAGTCAATCCCAAAATGTGGGAAATTCTCGCTGCTCCAGCACCAATCGAGTTTCCCATGTATCGCCTATAAAAATCTTCCGCTCCAAGAAGAGTCAATGCCTCCTTGAAATCGTTAGTCCACGAACCAATAAACACACCTCCATCTGTTCCTTCAAGGGTTTGTGGATTAATGGCCGCATCCTCAAGTCCTTCCCAAACTAACTCGAGAAGCAACCTATGTTGAGGATCCATACATTCAACCTCTTTGGGACTCAGCCCAAAAAATTTTACATCAAAATCTCCCACGGGGCATTTCAAGAATCCAGCATTTGTCTTTCTGTAGCCAGGCTTAGTATTTTTGCTGCAATGTTCACGGAGCCAACGAAATTCTGGGGGATTTCCGGTTGCATCTTTTCCTTCCAGCAAAATATTCCAAAATTCTTCCAAGTTGTTAGCTCCTGGGTATCGACAACTCATGCCAATGACGGCTATCGCGTCATTTTCGTAGGCTCTCAAATGTTCATCAGGGATTGCTGCAGAAGGCTGTAATAAGGTAGTTCGAACTTTAACAAAATCCACAATGTGCAAAATGATTAATAATAAGTTACATACATTATTCAATCCTGCCAAAAGCGGCTCAACATCTCCCGAATGAATGGATTTCCAAAGGTTTAGGACAACCTTAAAAATTAACATTCACGCATATGAATAAATAATATATATGCATACCTATACACATCTTTTTTGTAAATTATGATTTTAAAATCCGAAATCGTATTATTTGCAAATTTTAAATTCTTACTTGGCCCACCACTCCCATTGATTCGGTTGCCATTTTCCCGTTGAATTTATCCGGAAGATTTACTATTGAAACTTCCTTGCAATTTCTTTAGTTCAAAATGTTTTTTTTAGCTTATTGAATGAAAACCATTTGAAATATATTTGACAAAAACTTACTCCAAGCCCAGTCCCGTCTCAACAAACAGTTTTCGATTGTATTTATCGTCAATGTATCGACCCGTTCGTGTTTTGTTTCCCAATATGGTGGCTATTACATCACCATTCATTCCTATGTAAAAATGCGGGTTGTTTTAATAGGAAAATATTATTGATTTTATTAGTTTAGCAATGAATTACATACCAATTCCATCATTATTTTCCAGTCCTTTTAACAAAGAGTCAAATTCATGGAGAGAAGGTCGGATCACAACAATTGACA
>JAQGAP010004174.1:0-10921 GCA_034697805.1 Orchesella bifasciata
TGAGGAAACCTGATCTGAATTAATGACCTCTTTCCATTTTCTCTTTGATCGAATTTTACTTTTTATTTAATACGATGGCGATGGTGATGGGTACGCAGGGGTAAGCTTGTTCCACGCAATCACACCGACAGTCACTTCACGTCTTTTCGTTGAATTTGAAAAAAATGTGTTCTTACTCATTTAGAACCCCGTTTGCATGCAGTTCAAGAGTGAGTAACGCATATCTCATGAAAATAGGAAAAGAACTAGGGGGGTCGTAATGAGAATATTAGCTACTAGAACTAGAGTCAGTTCAATGAAACCAAGATGTAAATGAGTTCCTTGAGAAAATGCTAATAAGTTCACTTTGCGCATAATCATGTGAGGCGATAATGAAGTTTAGTTTTATAATACAATGTCAAGATGTAAATTATACTTGGCTGCATATTGAATTACGAGGACACTGGTAAAACAAGATTATTAAGAGGTGGTGGAAGTGGTGGCTAACAGGCTTTTAAAAGGTGTCTTCATATCACGGCATTTTTTGTTCTTTCGGCATGCTTTGTGTGTGGCACCCGGAGAATGTTTGAGGAAACGAGAGAACCTCATCTCCACCCTATCTGTTCACCTGATATGATATGAGGAAATGCGAGAAAAATCGTGGTCAATGTGTGTGACCGCTGATGATTAATTTTTGTGTCTTTTTTTTACGTTCTCGCAAGTTCAATAGTCTATCTTGTATTTAACCCTTCTAACGTAAATTCTCTACGCCTTCTTTTGATGAAGATGAGCTTGTAATTGCAAGCAAAACCAGGCAATGACATGTAATGGATTTTGTCCTTTTACAATGAAAAGATATTAATGCGACCTTTCTAAAAAAGGCAAGGCAAACAAGAACAGTTTTAAATTTTCGTGTGTATTTATCCTAATTGTCGTGTTTGCAATTTTTTCAGCCCCCAATGCCACTCCAATCCTTGACAAAGGACGAGAATGACATCTTGAACGCCACCGATTTCGGCGCAATTTGTATCCAACCTGCCGAGCAAAAGATTTGGGATGTTCTCTACCTGAAAAACAATAGGGTAAATGTGAGAAAGCGAAAGCTTGACAACTACAACATGAGTGAAGATTGTCTCACACTCAACATTTATGTGCCTTTGGTAAGTTCTCCATTTTGGTACACAAATTTCCTCTTACAAAAATCAACATTTTTTTTTCTAGCAACCCTTTTTGACTAAAACCCATTACTAAATTAAACAGCTCCTTTTTTGCAAGCAGAGAGCTCTGCTCTGTATTTTATTTCATTTGCTTTTTGGGCTTTGGTGTTTTGAACCCAGTCAAAGTGTCAAATCAAACGATTACAAAGCCCGAGTTCTCTGGGGACTCTTATATAAAAAGCACTGTGACTGTTTCTCACAATTAGAGTCAATTTGAGAGCTGTTTTAAAACCCACACGGAATTGATGGAATGCACACAAATGTGGAGGAGCCACTCACTTCACGTCATTTCTCTATCCCGGTGTGGTTTAGTGCTTTAACAGATAACATGCATATCCTCTTTCCTCCACTAATTTATGATTGGGCACTTACCCGTGTATGTGCATAGGAGAACAGGCTAGGATCAGATCGGAATCCGTATCCCTTTCATTTTGAGGGGTTTATTGTCAATCAGATTTCCCAACGAGGCTAATAATCTATAATTAATGGAGTTTCGTCAAAGGGAAAAGTATAGAGACAGATGCGTTAAGTGTTTTTCCCATCTCCCTTCATCATTATCAACAACCGTAAAAGTGTAAACATTGGGTTTTGTGAGCTTCTTTTATGTTTTACGATGTTTTAACTTTCTTTTGAGTTTCGAGCTATAGGATAAAATGCACAGCCTGTTCCAATTCTATCAATAGAAATAATGCTGAAAGAAAAAGTCTTCATCCACGCCCCATCATGCATATTTTAAAAGAGGAGACACTTCACTCAATCAGTCAGTCAGCGAGGTCATTAATTTTATGAACATGGTCGCATGGTGGCGAAGAGTGTATTGAATCTCGTTTTTCACCCATTCATCCATAAATACTAAAAACATGGATCATCATGATGATGTGCAAATCCATAAATATTCATTGGTGCTAAATCCATGTAAACATAAATAGCTCCAAGTGAGCTTTTATCTGCGACAGTTTAAAAAAAATAAAAAGCTCCTGTCTGGTCTGGGAGAACCCCTCTCCACTCCACATTGCGGACACCATGGTCGTCATTAAAGTGATCTAATTTCACATCCCAAGTTTAAGATCCTTTTTTTGACGAAAACATAAGCCCTTTTCTGTCTTATTTAGTACCTCGTAAAAATGGCTCATTGGGATTTGGGGATTTCTCTTGACGCATGAGATACTTTTTTCGTGTCAATGAGAAAAAATGTTTTCTTATGAATTCACAACTTTTTCACTAAAAAAAATTTTCACCAGCAGCAGCAACTTCTGCTGCTCTGCTCCTACATACAGCTGGCTTAGGTTGCCCCTGAATTTGAGATTTCCTTTGAGAATATACTTTATCACTGTAGCAGGTGTATGTTTAAGTTGTTCTAACATTCTAACCCAATATTTGTCATGATTCATGATGATGATCATCATCATCTTGAGAGTATATACTATTTGCATTAAAAAACCTAACATTTTCATTCATAATTTGTAGTTGTACTTAGCATTCCCATTAATCTCAAACTAAAAATATATGCAAGCACTTAGCACGTCTCTACGCTTCTGTATATTTGATGATGATCGTATTTGTAGTCTTCCTCATAAATTTGAAATTCTAAAACTAGAACATTCTCTCAAAACGGTCTTGAAAATGAAATGCACATAAATAATCAAATTTACACAATCTTGCTCATCAGACGTCTATAAATAGGTACCTCACCAAGACCAGAACTTGCTCTTGCTCTTGTTTCGACAGAGGAGAACAGTGAAATTCCAGAAAAGCTGTATAAACAAAACCTGGTTTGGTTCCGTCGTCTGGTATATTGTCTTGCAGAAAATTGCAATATATATTAGGAGCAGGATATGATGCAAGAGGGAGAGAAAGAAAGGAGCAATTTTTATGTGCCAAAATGTGCCATATATTCACAACGTGTGAAGGGAACAAAAATCTTTCGTCCGTAATAAACTGCACATAACACTTTCTGTGTGTATTATATATGTAATTAATACAAAAGGAAAAAAGGAATGTGTCTTCATGTTAAACGTAAGGTTGTCTTGTGCCTGCCTCAGTCAACGGAATCCCATGTGTGTGTCTCTCACTTTCCTTGAGTCAGCTCAAACAACTCATATTTGCATCCAAACAAGTTAAGCAAACACTTGGAATGAAGAGAGGATGAAGATGGTAATAAGGAGAGTCCATAAGCCTCAAGTCATTTTATCAGAGCTAAATTCTCTCGCATGGATAAAACAAAAGAGGATATGTGATATGAGCAGCCATCTATTTTCATGGTGTTTTTCCGCAAGCCATTCTTGAACATTCGAGCTTTTCTTGGCAGTTTAAAAAATCTTCTTTTTATTGTCTCCAGGCTCCAAACTTTTCTGATTGAGAGTATTTTTGACTTTTCCAGTGAAAGGGAAAGAAAATGTTACAACCTATTCGTGTGGTTTTTTGGTAAAAATGTTGTTTTTGAACTGTTAGTATTAGTACTGCTGGACATGGCACGGATATGAGAAGAAAATAAAAGTTATAAAACGCCGAGGGGAGCGACCATTAGGTTAATTTTAACTGAGAAGCAAAATGCTGAGGATTTTCTTGTAAAAGGATATTATGTGATGGGAGATGAAAATAAAACCAAAGCACATGGTTTTGGAGATCATTACCTACAAGCACTTCACATGAGTTTCATGTTCGCCAGTCATACAAGAAGAGAAATGTTTTTCGATTGTATAAAATGTCGCTGTGAACGACAGGGAAATTGCTGGACCCATGCATTTGAGGAATTTTTATGTTTACGTTGCCCAAGCTGCTTCTGTGTAAATACACATGCATATGTATTCACCATCAGATTTTATGCACACAAAAGGAAAGGATGTTGTGGAGATGATTATAGAGTCAAGACAATTCCCTTTTGGAATTCGGAACAGGGTCAGTTGGTAAGACAAAGCATATTGAGTAGAAGCAGAAAGGGAGTCACCGATGCGATGTGTGTACTTGTCACAAAGACATAAAATTGTATTTACAAACTGTCACACACTGTCATTTCAACTAGGAGGGATAAAACATGCTTCCATTATTTCCTTGTACAATACACAAAAAAGATAGGCTTTGCTGCAAAGGATTTTGTGTTTGGTGCTTTTTGTACATTGGATTTGGATTGCACTTCGTTCTCACTGGACGACTGGTTCCATTAGTCAGTCATAATCAGTGTGAAAAGTTGCGGAGATCCATAAAGATTTAGATTTTAGTCTCATTCCAAAATGCCATTGTATTGGAAATATATGCATGTTCTGTTACGCTTGTTAATACCATATGCCCCGTGATCTGAGTTTGAGATGGTTGCAGCTGTAATCAGAATGCTACTGAGTCAACGGCGTCTTGAAAGATTTTAATTTATTCCAAAAATCATACTCAAATTAGCGTCACACGTCACACATGGTGCAATGCAGATTAGGACGGAAATTGTAAAATTGAAATTGACATGGAAAAGCTGATAGCTGATTGCAGCGTATTCAGTAAATCAGTTCAACACATGCCTCCTCGTGTACTACACATGCTAATATGGCTCGAACATGTTTTCCAGCTGCTGTGAGTTTATTGAATTCCAGTATTTTTGCGCATTAGTTCAGAACGGAGTAGCACACAGGAACTGGGAATGTTAGAAAATATGTAGGTAGTCAAGAGAGAATCGAATCCTCCACTCCAGTAGTATCTCAAAAAGTCATCCTAGTGTAGCTTTTCGGATTAGACCAACACAGCGAGTGGATTAACTAAAAACGCTGAGGTCTGGTCTGGAAGATGAGAGGAAACAAGAGAAGATTACAGGAAGTCTATATGCATGCTTGACGCGTACGAAACTTGGTGTGAAATGAAAATTGAATATCAAACAGTAATCATCTCTGGATCTGCGTGCTTGCCAGTTTAAAAAATGCAAATTGTTGATGAGATAATTATGCTCCATTGCTAGAGATTCTACACACGTCATATTTCTCATGCCTTTTGGAAGTTTAGCTGCTTGACGGTTCTATTTCGCATTTCATATACATGCAACGCATTTTGGAGAAAGGAAAATGCTGCAATCAAGCAGTGAAGTTTTATTCGATTTTGTGATCTTGGGCTCAACAATTATATTAAAGAAGTTGATACTTTCATGCCTCATGGGTAATAGCGTCATCTTATCTTATGGTAAAAGTTTATGGGCAATCCTTCTAATTCCATAAGTATGAGTAATGCACTGGGAAAGGAAATGTGCCAAAGAAATGGGTCCGCAATAAAATGATACAAAAGGAATAAAGCTTTTGAGAGCGAGGAAAGCCGGCATTGACGTGGAGAATAAAGAATAATAGAGTCAAACAAGAGGGAAAAGAGACACACAGAAACTCAGAGATTTATCAAGGGTGAAGGTGAAGAAAGGCATAATATTCACAACCTCATAAACTGCAAGGTCATACAGCCAATCTTTTTCTTCTTTTATATCCCCACAGAACTTTCTTTTCTTCACATCCCAAACATTTTCCTAATACGTTATTACTATTGAACCACTTTTCATTTGATACAGTAGTACTTCTCGGCGTAAGCCACTTCATTTCCCCTTTTACGGCTCACACTTATTGGTCCTGGAGAAAATTGGCAGCTGACACGGAAGTGGGTACAGGATTCACCATCATACTTATTGCTACGTTCTATTCATCGCACTGAAATCTTGTGACAAATATGTGCCTACTCATCTTTCGCTGTCGATAGTATGATTAGTCGTGAAAATTGCCAATTTGTCAGAAGCTAGACTGTCTGCTAATTGGATGACTTGCTGAAATACCAGCCCATTTGAGACGACGCTACCAAACCAAAATGAAATCTGTGCCATTTACTCAACTATGACGTCTTCCTCACCGCACATCTTCTAAAAAATAAGTAGCCTAGAAAAATATGGTGGTTTGGTTTTGGTTTTGGATTTATACCAAACCGTATAAACATTCAACATTAGTTGCTTTTCCTCTAGCAAGCAAGCAAAGCTGCTGAATTAATACGGATTCACAACTGGATCAAGTGTTTTTCTTCGATGGATGATTAGAATTTTTCATCTTAAGGAAACTCCACATTCCTGTTTGATCTGGGGAAGAATGACGTAGATAAGATCTACTTTCAAAATGATGAGGTTGTGCATAGTTTATTACTTCCGTCTTATGGTAGCGTTTTGGGAGGCTGGCTTTGTTTGGATGATGAATTTGTGCTGGTTTTCTTTATTACTTGGAAGAATTCTTAGAATGTACCTCCCGGCTGACAAAAGACACGGGTTCGATTAAGAAATTAAAGTCTCAATTTTCATCAATGAAGCCTCATAAAAGCCATGCATTTAGGGGGAACATGACAGCCCATTATATTGACGTGAAAGGGGAGACCATATACAGCATACGTATTACCCAATCTGTCTTCCCAAACAGGAAAAATTGATTAGCTAGCTTATGGTTGTTTCACATGGGCAATTGTAATCTTGACTTGGTTCAAGAAAATCTTGAGGAAATTGAGTTAAGCTCGCAATTTAAGTGTGTAAAGAAAGCTATAAACATACATACATTTTCATTGTAGATAAATGATTGTGCATTGCAGATTTATTCGTATAGTAGTAGTCTCCATGTTTGTAGGTAACATCGTAACTAAAGTGTAAGTAAGAATTCAAGTCACGAACAAACCACCTTTCTTTCTTTCTATATGCTCCGTAATGGTGTTCCAGTACAACTTCTTGTGCTTTTGGCAAATCCAACTTGTTTAGCATTATATTTTTTGCTAGAAACGGACGGAATGAAGTGTGAGTGGAGAGGATGAATGAATGAATGATGAGGTGCTCTTGCTTTTGCCTAAAAATAGGGACGGACTCTACTCCAAACTAACATGCTCAATTGCTCCTTCCCTTTTTGGATGGGAATGTCTATGTAGTCTTTTTGCACTTGTGAAATAATGTGGCTCTTGTACTCTTTTATCTTCGTTTTTGTGTCTGTTTAAGTGCAAAAAGGTGCTAACTTAATCTTTAAATCGTGTACTTGTCAAAAGGGTTTCAAAGCCCAAATAAAAACTTTTCCCCTGCTCTCTTTTTTTTTCTACACACAAATGTGCATCCTCCTCCACACCACGGGCAACATTTGCAGTAAAAATACAAATATATCGTTTGTACTATGTGTGTAGTACCTCCACCTCCAAGACAAGATTAAAGAAAGGGCTTGTGCGAAGGCTTGGAATAACGGAAAAAGCTGATAGAGGAGAAGTTGGCTGCAACAAAGTTATTATCCTTGAAACCAGTGCATTGTACCTAAAATAGGAGTTGGTGATGATACGCTGATCTTGGGGCACTGGTTTGGTTTAAGAGATTTGCACCGATTTGAGTTCAACACTAATTTTGACAGCCCATAAAAAGCTCGTTTTTATGGAGGTGCTAAATATCTCGTTTCGGTTGAGACAAGCTCAGAGAGGATGATGATTATCACCTGGTTTTTTATGAGATTGGATTTGATCATCAAATTTTTGCTACACCTGTCAAACTCTGATTTTGATGGGATGAATCGTTTTCCTGACACTTTCAGAATAAGAAACCAGAACATGGGCTAGAAAGAAACCACTGAATTCATTGGATTTTGATGCCTATCGAAGACAAGAAGTAGTAATTTACCTACCCCTTTAATTGTATTTTTGATGGTTTTGACCAGTCCATACTGGATTCCGAATTTTAAATGACTCACTTTCCTGTTTCGGTATGAGAATGTTGTTTAACAAACAGAAATGTGCAAATATGACGGGAATATGAAAAGTCGCTTATTCGCTTGTCCTTTTGGTTAATAGGTTTTAGCAAGCTTGAATAAACTATTTTATCCTCTTCACTCCCCATCAATTATGTTGTTAATGAGGCTGTCACAGTAGTAGGTATTTTTAGATTTGAATCGAAAACCTGCTCGGATGAATCGAAAATAATCATTCTTGAGCAAATGCACCTTGTAAACCTGTGTGTGACGGTATGGATAATAACTCTTGTTTTGGTTTTGATTACAGAAAGCGCATTTAAGTGTGCCCACGGAACCGGTACTGCCAGTTTTCTTCTTCATTCACGGTGGAAGCTACTACATGAATGCCGGTCGACTGTATCCTGGTCAGATCCTGGCTTCAGTTCAAAATCTCATTGTTGTCACTTTCAACTACAGGCTGGGTCCTTTAGGTAAGTGTGAGCTGGAGCAGCACGCAACAAGGCACAATGTGATGCTCAGAGGGCAAACATTATGATTATTGTCCAACCTGCTTATATACGAGCTACGATTTAGTAACTTGTTATTTCTCACTGTATCAGAGGTTTAATCAAACAAGCAATCTTAATTATTCGCATGAAACATTCCAGTTCCAGTCGTCTGGCTGAATTCCTCAAAAAATGTTTATTTGAGCTTCTGGTCAACCTTAGCATTTTTGGGAAAAGAAATTTTGTCGTCATCTGTAGAGTGTAGATAACACGCATGTATATCTGTCCATAATGTCCGCAGGCCACCCATAAACCAATTGAGGGGAGTGCTTTCTAGGCACTTTGTAGCCACAGCCCATAAATCCTTACAAATGACTTTAATACTGAAGCTCCATACCAAAACCAACTTGGTATGCTGCGAGCAGTTATGCTCATTTTGTTGTGTCTTCAGTTTTCATACACTGTGGCGAAGACATTGAAGAATTAAACTCAAAGAACAGGCATGCATGTTTGCTGGCTTCATTTATCCCAACTATTTTGTGTTCTACAAGTCTGTAGTAGGTATGCAACACGGTAATATATTATTGTGGTCCTAATTGTCGTGCTTCCTTCCTTCCTTCCTTTTTCTCATGCTCGTTTCTTCCTTCCTTTCTGCATCCTGTTCCCACGTGCATATTCCACCAGCTGTGCCTAGCCCAGCTACCTTCTGGAATGGAAACTTAAGAATTAGTTGGACCTAAGCTTTCAGTAATGCAAGCAATTTTCCTCGGCTCTTCAGAGATTGCCTAAACTTAATACACCAACATCTTATGTGATATGACCCTATTAAATCAAAACTAATTACTAATTATGTTTGCTTCAGTACTGGAAAATGGTTTACGATATTATGCAAGCACGCTGGATGATCATGATTTAGTTGGAATGTTGGACCAGGGAATGAGAAAATTGTGACAGTAATGCAGTGTTAGTTGTACCTTAAAAGTACGAGATTTATTTTCGTTGTTTTTGAGCTTGTATCCGATTTTCCGTCGTATTAACGTGTAGTTTCCTTCCTCGAATGGAGCGAATAAATAATGACAACGCCAGATTCAGTATTAACTGTATTCATAGTGTAAGATTAGCATTTTATGCCTTTGAGTTAGCCGAATTATTAGGAAATATTCAGAGGAATCATTAATTTTAACGAGTTGCCATTTCTTGCAAGTACAGACACTTCAATGCAATCCTTTATTGCATTACATATAATATAATACTAGTGTGTAGATTTGGATTTTTTTTCGTGAATTTTGAATAACACACTCATTACAGCAAGGAAAAGTGTAATGTTTCTATTTTTTGTGCAATTGAGCTGCAATTCTTATTTTTTGCAGGATTTCTCAGCACCGAAGATCAGGCAGCGACAGGAAATTATGGGCTTCTCGATCAAGCAATGGCATTGGATTGGGTGTACCAAAATATTCGACACTTTGGAGGTTCTCCTAATCACATCACACTAGTAGGCAACAGTGCAGGAGCTGCTAGTGTCCTGTTCCACACGTTTTCTGACCTATCGAAAGGTAAGATATCAAATTAGGGAATGAAACGGGTCACACAAAAAATAGTTACAATTTGATACTTTTTCTATGGAAGAACAGCCCACACTGACTGAGCCTACGCTAGGGTAAAAATATTGCAGTATCAACAGAGTATAATGTTTCGTTAAAAATAACAATTTCTCCGTAGACCAACTCATGTTTTCGAGTAATTTGAGCTCATGTGACAAAATTGAAATCGTTACTCAAACAATCCATTTAATTCAGGTGTGATAGGCAAGTAAAGTAATAAATGTCCCACTCGCAACACACAACTAGATACCCCACACAACACAACACCACGTATTCTATTTCTAAATCCGAATTACAGCCATCATTTATAATAAATGCTATATAGTGCGGGTTGCACATTGCTATAATTGCTTGTATTGCAGCATAATTGCTTTCCCGTTGTAGAAATTAAAGTGTAAATGTAGGTATCCACAAGAGCGTCATGCTCAAAAGACAGGGCACATCGGAACAGTAATTGGACGTGTACCGGCTTGCCAGAAACAATTTCCGTAGTCATTAATCCAAAAATACGGTAACTGGTGGAAGTGGTATGTAGCAGCAGCATGTATGAGTGGAAAAGTGAAAGTAAGACAAAACCCAAGGACACACTATGTCTACTATATCATGTTACTTACGACTAGCATTATATGAATCGAAACCTCACATCCAACTACGTATTTTGCTCATATTTTGCTATGTACATTTTTTTGTGGTGCAGATGGTTTTTATGATGTGGCATTTTATGCCGGAAACTTAGCCAGCTTATTGTTCGCTTTCTCTCTCTAAAAATAGGTGGTATCAACTGAGAGCGACAGTATAGCATTATATTTCAGATACAAACTTTTGATACAAGACTCTCACCGGTCATGTAAAATGACGTTCAACATCTGACACCCTTTTTTATCGAGGAAATTACAAAGCATAATTAGGGAAGCAGTCAAGTCAAGAGGAGCTAC
>JAQGAP010004175.1:0-10919 GCA_034697805.1 Orchesella bifasciata
GAAAACTGAAAAGAAACAGGGGTTTCTAGTTTTCTTTAATTAATTTGAACTGCTAATTTATAATTACTTACTTTCATAAGGTGCTAGTGTGCTAGATTTAGAATTTTATGTTGGATCGATGCACCTGTCTTTCGTACAAGCCTTCCCCTTTGTCGCTGACAGCTTTTAATAAAACTTTAATCTATAATTAATTAAACAAACGTGAGTAAATACGTAACAAAACTGGAAATAGCATTGACATATACATGATTTCTTTCACAAATCAAATTATATGCCTGATTTTCATTTAAAATGCAGATGAAATTTGGTTATTTTATACGCGTTTAAATATATCTTTAATGTTAGATAGTCAGGATTCATGTTAACTTTTAAATTCATCATTAAAAAATATAATGAGATGCTTTTTGGGAATTCATAATTGTGTTAAACTATCATCCTCGAACAAGGCTATGCTAGTATATAAAAACTTTGTAACAAGATATTAAAACAAAACAACTATGGTACAATAATATAATCTAAAATAACCCGAACACCAACCAGAACCCTAAAATGTTTTTAATTCCTGGAGGTTTTGCAATACTTCTTTGTATGGTATAGTAGACGTTGAACAGAGATGCGATGCGGTTTTGTAAAATGTGCATCGACAATAATTAAAGTCTACAAATTATTTGTGTTGACAAATTTTTTCACGATAATGATTATTAAAATTTCAACGGCAGCATTTGAATCGAGCTTGATTGTTCTTGCAAGCTCTGTAGTCCCGTTTCATTTCTATGTAGCCCATGTCACACTTGAAGTCCTTTGTCTTCGTTTTCCTACATTGCGTCAAGTAGCAATCCATTGCTCCTGAAATTACAAAAAAAATCTAAGTAAAATCTTCTACTCCAAAGAAAACCTATTAAAGCCTACACTTCTTAGTTGTTTTAATTTCTCACCTCTAGCTTCAATGAATGGATTTCCATATCTCCGTGCCAGGGAATTAACAAAGATGCACGACAAGAGGATGAAGCACGCAGAAAAAAGCTGAACAAAATTTTTCATTGTAGAACAACAACTGTCGTCGGTAGGTACGAGAAAAGTCTTAGAATTATTAATCAAGAGGAAAAATTCTGCATATATGGAATTCTAGAGAGTCGGATCACATCTGAGCTGAGGAAGTAAAGGAAAAGCTTTTTCTTCTTTGCGACTAAATGCTACGTCTTGAAAAGTACGATTTTTTTACATCAGAATACATTTGCGAATACTAATTAACTGTTTTTCATCTAGCTCCCAACCGGTTCTTCTAAAATAACTGAAGAATAGTGCATGACATGTATATTGGCAAAAACAGAATCGTTTTGGCTTTAGTGCTCATTCATCATTCAGTTATAAGCTATACGATTTTTGACACTAATTGGGAAGCAAGCTACCTTACATTTTACCAGCACAATCACATATATTATTTCATTTTTTATAGATGCAGAAGCTACATAATCCAATTCGATCTTGTCATGAGTCGTGAGTAAGTTAACATGGTTTTAGGAGATGAAATGATAAAATTACTGCTTCTGGTCCTGATCAGCAGCAACATTTATACTTGGCAAAATCGTCATAATGACAGCCTCTATCGATTTCGGTCATTTGACAACCGTTACGACATTTAGGCTGACCCGAATCAACGAATTTGCACGGAGTCCATTCACAATCATCTGCAAACCACAAGTAAGTACAGCCTTGATTACGCAACCGAGCAAAGAAGTAGGCTAAACATGAAACATGGTTGAATCTTGCCTGGCATATTATCCATAATACTCTCAAAACCAGACCCTATACTTATTTCCATTTACTGATTGAAAGTAATCAAGTAATCACTAACCTTCTATATCAGCGTCTTCATCCGTACTGTCTTTGTCTTCACCATTTACCAAAAGTATAATTGAAGTTAGAAGTAGTACCGAAATTAGAAATGCAAGCCTCATGGTTTCCTTATACTACACAAAGCAAAGAGTTGATATACACTTTTCTGTAAATTCAAGATCGTTTTCTTCGTCAAAATATGAAAATAAGCCTTTTAACGTTTTTGGAAGTTTTTGTTGTTATTTGCAGCTCTAGGTTCAAGGGACTATTACTTTTAATTGTTGATGAAATGTTTATGTGAAGACGATAACCGGTGGTGTTACAATGGGTATATAAATGTCATGCAAACTGGTTTAGAAATCGAAATTTCTTACAAGTTTTTGAAGCGCTAATTTGCATTTTTTGCACTTGCTCATACTTGCACATCAACATTAGAGATTGATGCATTTAATTTAAGTGCATTTAGCAGATAGGCAAGTTTTTACGGCCTTGTAACACCTTCCGTCACATCCAATTGCTGAAAGCTTACTGAAATGCTCTAATTTCTCTAGCATGCTGAATGCAAAATGTCATCCTGCATAAAGTAAATACTATAGCACTTCAACACTTACGAAAGCCACATCGCATTGTGTAAGCTTTTTTATATTGGCAGTGTGGCGCAAGGTGACAGTGGCAAAGAAGTAACCACTAACCAATGTCGAGACTAGAGCTGTGCTGTTGATTTGCGTGTTTATAAGGAAAATCGTGGAATTGGATGCCATCAGGATGAGTCATAAATATTTTCTTTGGTTGATGTCTCAAAGTTTCCACAGCCATGCATCAATTAACATATTATTACTCAAATTTTCCTTTAATTTTAAAACATACAACTTATAGTAGTCGATATAATTGAATTAGAATTTTAATCATTTACGAAGATACGAAGCTACGATAGTGGTTTTACCTACATAACAGCATAAATACACAACTGTCACAACTTGTGGACTCACAAGTACATATGCATGTAGGGTACGATGAGAATTCCAAGTGAAATGGATTCTGTAATTGATTATTAAAAGGATATCATTAAAATCGCCATATGATGGTAATGGTACTCATGAACGTTGTGACTTTTACAACTTGCGAATTTCCATATGTGTAATAGCATGTTGGGAGCTCGGATAACTGATCGATTTTTGGATTTCTCAAGAAATGTACTTCAGAAAACTTCTTACCATTCACGTAATGATCTCAATCATTAGTACTAATTCCAGGCTATTAGCTCCTCTTACAACCAACATTTGTTTTGTGTCTTTTGATACTCAAGCTGGCATGAATAAAAATGGTACATTATTTTCTTATCTGGCTTTGTAAATGTTTTTCCGGAACCGAAGGGAAAGCTAAGGTAGCTAGGAGGACAGCTATCCTTCCATCTCATGTAAAATGTACCATTATGAGTTGCTTGTTTACTGAAAATCTCTTCCGCAATAAGTAATACTGATCCATTCGACCTTTCATTTAGCAGCCAATAATACAGCGCTATTAAACAAGCCACGTGGAGGTATTCAGTCGAGACGCCAGCGGCTCCACAATGAAATATTTAATTGGAGCAATCCATTCTATTAATGATGAGATAGATGGAGATGGAATGGAACTCCTTATTTTACAAATGCATGATTAACCAATGGCAGACAAAGTCAAAAGCCTAAAGAACCACTCTCCAGCTTTGCAAGGAACACAGGAATAATTTTTATAAAACCCCACTAAAATCCATCAAGCACCTATTGAAAAAGCTAAAACTACCATCTTATAAGCAATTTAGATGAATAAAACTGGTAACACTATTCTGTCGTTCTAGTGAAATCGAAATTGCTCAAGGATATATGACAGCTACACGATACAACTCTCCTACAAAATGTTGAATACTGGACACCCAACTTTTCGTGTCACAAGGTCAACCAGTTCTTTCTTTTTCGTTGGCAAAAGCAAACAATAACGTGTGGATTTTAACCGTTCTAATAGACTATACATTGTTATCGCATTTACAAAAATTCTGATTTTCATGTGAATAGGATGCTTGTGTGCACAGACAGGAGATTGTTGAAATTTATTATTAGCACGACAACTCTGCTCGTAAATAAACGCTTGTGTATGAGAGATCTGTCAGTAAAATTTTGGATGCTATTGCTGGCCTTTCATGAAACAGTCAATAAAAAGGATTTCTTGGGTTACATAATGAATGTTCAGCATGCGTGACTGACTCTTGTTTCACGAGTTTCACATGGAGTATACGTGAAAGCTGAATTGCGTTAATATAAGTGACATTCTAGCATAATTGGTGCTGACTGAATACACGTTAAGTTAAACTCTTCAAGCTTGTGAGCTTGAATATAGCCAGAAGCCTATCCTTCTGGACTGGAGTGGCTGTCCAGCTCGATGAAACCAAGTTTATGGCAAGTGACATGCCATGTCATGAATACATATAACGAGAGAATAATTCATTATGCATTCAAAGATGGATTCTTAGTGTGGACATGTTTGCTTCATTTCATTTGCCGTAAATTTGGGGTTTAGCTTTAGCTGTACACGTCATTTAAAAAAGGATCATTAGTAGGTACATTTTATATAGCCATTCTAGCAGATAGCAACAGCCCGCATATTCATGTTTATTAGAAACGGTTTATGGTTTGTGGGGCTCAGTTGCTGTTAAAACTTGATCGCTAAAGGATTCACAGGAGTGCTTCAAACAGAATTCGGTGTTGTTTGTGAGTTGTCAAGTCGGTTGATCTACCCATTGTCCAGAAGTATCATTCAAATTTTTGTTAAGCACATAAAAAACAAATAATAAAAGCTTCAACTACAAAAGGTAAGCAGCAGCAGCACAGCATTAATGCATTCGCTCAATTTTTTCTAATTTTCAGATCTATCTGTACATGTATAATTTTCAGTAGGATAATAAATGTGTCTTTACTTCATTTCATTTGGTTATTTAACATTGCATATGGGCGAACGAAGGAATGAAATTGCCAATATTTCGGTGCTGAGCAATTGTTGTACTGCAAAAAGCCAATAAAGGATTAATACTATTTCAAATAATTTTTACATGCTACAGGTCTCCTCTCTCAAATCTATTGACGTGACTGATATTCGATAATATTTTCTTGGAAATTTTAAACCTTTAACAAAACGATGAGTCCTCATCCATTAGACCCCCTCACCCCAGAGGAAATCTCAACAGCATCTCGTGTAATTCGAGAAAACCATCAGAGTGCTCATGGGTGGATTTTCAACTCCATCACTCTACAAGAGCCTCCAAAGCAAGTGCTTGCCCCATTGCTGTTGGAAGAATCTAACCTCGAAAATGTAGAGCTGCCCAGAAAAGCCTTTGTGCTACTGATTGAAAAGTTGTCTGGAACAGTCTATGAAGTTTTGGTTAACTTAACTGATGGAGTTGTGGAAAGATTTGAAAAGATACCCCAAGGCTTTCAACCCACTCTGTCACCAGAGGATTGCTTTGAATCTGAAAGAATCGTAAGGGAATCTCCAGAAGTCCAAGAAAGATGCCGGAACTTGGGATTAAATAACATGGATTTGGTTACTGCTGATCCTTGGTAAAGAAATTATTTTCTTACTGCTGCACAAGAATTACTCAGTTGACAAATTTTGCCCTGCAATTTTTCACGCATACTTTCTCAAATAGGTCTGTTGGGTACAATGCTGAGCCTGAGTTTGAAAACAAGAGATTGGTTCAGTTATTTATGTACACACGAAACTTTGAAGGAGACAATCATTATGCTCATCCTCTGCCATTTGTAGTAGGTTTGTCTTCCATACGTATATTATATGCTTTACATAATTTTCATGGGTACATAGGTACATTTCGTCAATTTTATCTGAATAGGGTTGTATAATAAAATTTGTCTTAATAAATTCAATTTCGACTCTTTAGTTGTGGACATCATCTCAGGAGAAGTTATCTCTATCGAAGACATTCCATGTCACACGGACTTTAAACCCAAGGTCGACGAAACATTAAGCGTTCCAACAACCCCAAACAATTACGACCCAGATTTTCTGCCACCAGAAACACTACGAACGGATGTGAAACTTTTAGAAGTTTTACAACCAGAAGGACCCAGCTTTAGCATTAGCGGGAATGAAATCCAATGGCAAAAGTATAAAATCCGAATCAGGTATGAAAAATTACAGTGTTTAGCGAACACAAAACATTATGCTGGTGTCCTCTTTCAAGTCATAAAAATTGTACTAGAATGAAACTTCGTCGGAAAAGGGCAATTCCAATGCATACAGAATTCCAATTTCTTGTCTACTTTGCTATTCCAGTTTCAATTATCGAGAGGGTTTGGTTCTACACAACATTCGTTATGAGGATGGAGACAAAGTCCGGCCATTATTTTATCGCGTATCGTTGAGTGAAATGGTTGTTCCTTATGGAGACCCTCGTCCACCATATCATCGAAAATGCGTAAGCAACTGTCACGCAACCTCAAAGTTTTTAAATATTTCACAGCGTTGGTACCACCCAGACTCCACTCCACGTGCAATTAGGCCATTACCTCATTTAATTAAACTCTGCAAATTATGATGTTAGGCATACGATATTGGGGATTATGGACTTGGCTTCTGTGCGAATTCATTATCCCTTGGCTGTGACTGCTTGGGCACAATCAAGTACTTTGATGGAGTTCTTAACAACCACGAAGGGGAACCCGTCACGATTAAAAATGCAGTGTGCCTCCACGAAGAGGATGTTGGCATTCTCCAAAAGCACACTGAATATCGCAATGGAAAAGCAGTAGTTTCCAGATCCAGACGACTTGTTCTGAGCTTCATTGCGACTGTTGTTAATTATGAATATGCTTTCTACTGGTATTTTTATCAAGATGCTACAATCGGTTTTGAGGTAAAGGCTACGGGTGAGCTCAGCACAAACCTTTTAGCAGACGGGGCTGACCCTGGGGAGCATGGAACTATCATATTCCCAAATATTAACGCCCAGTTCCACCAGCACATTTTTTGCGCGAGGATTGACCCCATGATTGATGGACTCCAAAATGCCGTCTCTGTTACGGATGTGAAGGCACTAGAACAAGGGTTTGGGTCTGAAAAAAATCCTTATGCTCAAGGGTTTACAGCGGTGGAGACACCGCTCTCTTCTACAAAGGAGTCAGTGACGGATGTTCAAGCGTTGACCAACCGAACGTGGCGAATTACCAATCCTTCATCAATCCATCCTTACACTGGTAAACCTGTTGGGTGGAAACTCATTCCATCTGGCGCCGCCTTTCCCAGCCTTCTTGCTGGGCCTGAGAGTTGGATAAGGAAAAGGGCTGGATTTGCAACTCACTCGTTGTGGGTAACAAAGCAGAAGGATGATCAGTTGTATGCTGGAGGCTTGTACATTAATCAGAGCAAGGGAGGTGAGGGCCTTATCAAATGGGTGGAAGATGATGAAAATATTAAGGATGAGGACATTGTCGTATGGCATTCGTTTGGGGTTACCCACGTTCCAAGAGTCGAGGACTTTCCCGTTATGCCAGTAGAGTAAGCTAAGCAGTCTATTTTTTGTTGTATGAATAATATTGTTTTATTATATGATTGTCGACTTATCAAAATTTTAAATTATAGAAGCACTGGGTTCACCCTTAAACCCAACAACTTCTTTACGACCAATCCTGCAGTGGACGTTCCCCCTCCCAGATCAAGCAAAAGCAAACTCGCTGAGTTGTACTTGGGTGCTCCCAAATGTCATTAGTTTATGACAACCTCCTCTCTGCTTCACAAATTCAAACTATCATAATTCATTAATTCTACGTTCTAATGTTCTGTTTTGAATGATGACGTTTGTTTTTTGTCTAAATCAATAAAAACTCTTTTAAATGCAATATAGTAGCTTCATGCTAGCATCTGATGAATAAGCACGTCAGCATTTAATCTTCTAAAAATGTTAAAATCTTATAGAAAAAAGTAGGTAACGATTTGGAATACCTAACCTAACCTAACCTAACCTGGCTGAGTTTGCGATATTTGATTCAGAGTAAACAATTTATTTAACATGTACCATGAGTTCATTTGTAACTTACAAACCTCTAAAATCAGTCAGTTTTCTATAACTATTATCATTATTATTACTCAACAAACAATATTGTAATTTGGTACAATTTTAGATTGTCTCTAATTACAACAATTAGCACCAGTCGCATCACCAGAACAGCATGAACTCTGTTCTTCCGACCCCAAGTCTTTGTTGGTGATGCTCCTGCTATTCATTCCGTTTCTTTGGCACATAAACTTTCTTAGCTTATCTAAAGTTTTAAGGCACACCACAACGCAGCACCCACGCTTATTAGTGCCCATTGCAGAGGGTGACGACGACAGGTTCCCACGTAGTTTATCCGTTCCTGAGAGTTGGGAATGGTTGCATTTTCGGCAAGCACAAAGAACTGTGCGAGTAACGTGTCCGTTGGATAACTTGGAAGCTTTATCGGAACCACCACAGCATGACATGGCTTGTTGCTCTCCATTTTCAGTTGAATTCTCATTCTGATTAGCTATCAAATTACGTCCACCGCTGCTTTCACTTGGTACCAAATTATTTTGCGCTGGAGCTGACGGGGCACCGAATGGAATATTATTGGCATTAAATGTGCTGACTGGTGCCTGCGGACGCTGAAGCGTCTGGACATTAACGGCCTGAGGAGGTGGCTGTTGCTGAATATTTGGCAATCCATTTAGCACCCCAGAAAATAACTGCTGCTCGTTGTTTTGACTAGCATTGTTCCCAACAGGATTTCCAGTACCAAAATTTTCAAAGTTCCACCCAGAGTTGGAGGCAAAGCCGGGATTACCATTTAGACTTCCAGAATTGTTTGTCACAGCAATATTGAGCATCTGCTCCAACTCCAAAATTTCGCTGGGGTCCAAAAAAGTGTTCATGGAAGACTGGAGGGATTGCTCCATAGAGAAATTGTCGTTGCTTGTTGTTGTCGTCACATTATCATTATTGCTATCCTTAATAAGCTCATCCAGCGTCATCACTTTATTGTTCAAAAGCTCCATTTGGTTCCTTGTCAGTGGTATCAATGCGTAACCCCCAAGAGCATTGAAGTTCTCACTACTGGAAGCAACAGTCTCATTTGGTTTCATACTGGCTACTACTCCAGGACTGGGAGCAATAGTTCCAATAGATGTGTGAGGCATAGGTTCTTGAACATTGATAGTTGGAGGTGGTGGTAATGAAGGTAACGGCTCAATTGTAGGAATAATCGTGCTGCTGCTCATAGGACTTGCAAGCTCATTCGAATTAAATGCATTTCCACTTTCAACACTCTGATTGTGAGCCTCAATTAGCATGGGTGTTAGTGTTTGAGGATCACTTTGCTTTTCCACAGTTTCTACCTTGATAATTGGATTACGATGATTTCGCCTCCCGTCGTCACTAGCTCCACTGCTGCTATCACTTCGACTGTGACTCCCATGCTTTCTCCCAACATGACCTCGAAGGCTGTTTCGACTAGCAAATTTCCGCCCACATGTGTGACATTGATGAGCTCTCTCTCCGGTATGCACCCTTCCATGCGTTTTCAAATGGTGTTGAGCACTAAACGCCTTCCCACATTGGATGCATCTGTATGGTCTCTCATTAGTATGAACTCGAAAGTGTTTCTTAAGATCAGAAAGCGTTGTAAAAGATTTTAAACAATTGTTTTCAGAGCAGTTAAATGTTTCCCCAGTGTGAACCCTTTGGTGTGCTCGGAGTCTGTACAAAGTTGTGAATCTTCTGTCCGCACATTTGTCGCATTCAAATGGTTTCTGCTTTGTGTGAACCCGTACATGTATTTTAAGGCTGTATGAGGTCAAAAATGACTTGTTGCATGCGGATTCACCGCATTTAAATTTGTATTCCCCTTTGTGAGTCTTTAAATGTGTTTTGAGGTTGCCCAGAGTAGAATATGTTCGGGTACATGTTGTTGGAGAGTATGTGCATTGGTGGCGACTGTATGATGATGATAAGGAGGAGGAGGCTGACAATGATCTGTTGGAGGACTTGAAGCGTCCACCACCTCTAAACCTTTCACCGTGGTAGCTTCTGTGGGAATTTGAGGAGGAATCCCGAGAGGTTGACTGATTGGAATCTTGTTCCATTTGTATTGTTACATGCATTTGACTAGATGATTCTGCATTCATACTTTCTTCAAGATTGTTATATTGCTGCAGCCGTTCACCAGCATTAGTAGTAGATTGAGCTTGTGAACCAACTGTGCTCGTGTTCACATTTTTGTTGCTGATGCCGTCACCAAAAGTATCTCCGATATTCATTGTTTCTATTAAAATAAAAATTATTATGGTAATGACAGAAATTGAAAATTCAAAAGATTATCAAAGTCATATGATCATAGCCTAGGAAAACTTACGTTCCAGTAGGAGTCCCGCGAGTGTTTTTGGTAGAGTGGTGAGTAAGTATCATATTCTGTATTCTGTACTATGGTACTGATGACTGATGATGAGTATGAGAGGAGTTCTTGTGGTTGCTGAACGTTCAAGTCTGTAAAGCACATGTGGGTATTTGAGTACGACTTCCATAAACAAGATTTATATTATACTTTAGACATGTCATATTAATACATGGATGAATGTATGTACATTTTTAAGCATGCATAAGCCATAAGCTGTGAGTTATCAGAGTATGATATATTGTAATGTTTTAAGCATGCTCTTTGTTTCCATCAGATTGAAATGCACCAACTAAAATGATTTGATAGCTTTGTCAAAGGGAGCTGTACTGAAAGAAAATACACATTGAATACTAAATGTCTGTATAGTCAATTGAGAAATACATTACTACATGTATGCTACGTGCGCTATTCACTGTCAAATGTCTAGATCGATGGAAAATCCAATTGAATGTTGATTAGATGAAAATGACGACAAGCTGGACTGATACAAGCATTGTACTTATCCAGATTGTTCTTCAAGTTTTTCAAATTGCTGTTGGATGTCTCACATAAACCAATTCAAATTTGTATGTTTGAAATCATTATAAATTATTATGAAGGTAAAACAAATTGATTCGTTAGTATTCC
>JAQGAP010004176.1:0-10919 GCA_034697805.1 Orchesella bifasciata
TTTGACTGCCATCAAAATTGTGTGACATGCTCGTGTTGCATTAGTTCACACTGCACCACAGGTATCCACATTATTATACCTTTTAAGCTTCATTACATTAGGAATATCGTATTATGTCATATTATTTATGTACATACATATGCAGTCATGTGCAAGGTTTTTAGAGACACGTTAATGAAAAACATAAATCTATCTGTAAATTGAGGAGTGAAAGCACCTTGAGGCTACACACTACGCGAGTTTTACAGGGAAATGGAATTGGGTACAGTGGACTGGACACTCGCATTAAAAACTTCTATAAGGTCTTGCATGGTTGCTCCCTCACAGACAGTTCTAAAGGTATTAAGCAAAACTTGCATCAGGTGACCCTGCGATTGATGAAGGCGAAAACTAGCCTAGCGCTTCATTAGACTTTCACACGTTTCACACCGCTTTCCTCCCAAGTCAATTTACACCTTTAGCATGTGAGAGGAGAGACTCTCATTTGGTCGTCCAGAGATCTTCCCTTGCGCAACGGTTCAATTCACAAATTGAAGCTTGGAAGCATGATGGTGTAGAAGCGTTAATTAGATTATGCTAATTATAACAGGAACACGAAGTAGACTGGAGTGGATGCCCGTGAAAGCCCCGCAAGCAAGTAGTAAATAAAGAAGGGAGGAGAAAACCTTCTTTCTAAGAAATCTTACTTACTCTCAAACTCATGCTATGCCACATTCCTACTTCTCAAATTCCCAGAGTTGAAGTGCGAATGACGGAGTGGGAAGACGTATTCTTGTAGGAGGCAAAGTAGTAATTTATTAAAGCCCTTTATCATAGTTTATAGATATAGTAATATTTTCAGGTTCTCTATGGGCTATGTACTTATGAAGACAGCTTAAAATTTCACACATTTTCTCTCTGTCTCAATCTCAATCGCTAATTCATCTAACCTTGTCAAACTACACGCGTCTGGAATTTGCATACGTTGGGTCCTGAGGAAAATGCATGATTGCCCACGTCACGAGGACTACACGCTACAACCTGCATCTATCTACTAACACTAATTTGTCTGTCATGAAAATTGTTTGAAATAACCATTCCTACTCACCCAAATAGTTAGATACAAAGTCACAAGAAAAATCCTATTACGTATAACACCCAGTAATTTTCAATACTTGTGTAAATTCGCGGAAACTAGCATGATTATTAGAGGAATGCAAATATAGGTAGTTTCATATGTGACGAAAGGAAGATGAACTGACTCCCAATCAGACGTCTCTCAACAAGAGCAACGAGCAACTACGTGAGAAAAGGGCTCAACGATGCTGCTCAGCTTCCGAAAATGGGAGGATTACATCACTCCTCTAGTCACGAGTAATTATTGCTAATTAAACTTAGTATTCAATTCTGCTACTCAGAAAATTATTTGCCTCTTCACATTTTGGCATTTAGCACTTCCACTGGAAGACAATGAACTTGGGATGTGAGCATACACCTACACTACCATTACTGTAAAATATCTCCTTTAGATATGATGTATGAGTACAAAAGAACGTTTGTCAGAAAGAAAGATGCTGGAGGCAGCATAGCAGAAAGCTTATTAAACGTGACAAGTTTGTTAAACTTTACTCAACTATGCAGGGCAGTTTTAAATGTTTAAGTAAGAAAGATGTCCGTTTTTTCTTTGAATATGACCGTCTCATCATATTGTTCGCCTTTTAAAAGAAACTCTTTGTCTGTACCTAAAATTAAACTGGCACGAGCTTAGCTTTCGTAATAATACGAAAAAGCCTATTGTACTTACAACTTGTGAAGAAGTAACTTGTATACTGGGAATAGGTAAGAAGATATTGTATTTTCTAGGAACCATTTATTCCACTTTGAAGAAAATCTTTTTGTTTCAAGGACAAAGTAAAGGTATACTGTTGAATTAACTTATTATTATTTTAACAAAAGAAGGAAATATCCTTTAAAAAAGGATGGAGTTTTGTCGAGAAGCAAAACGATTTCTTTCACATCATTTCAAAATTCTCGGACTCGGAGGCTCCAAGTTTTTTCTTAACTAATGAGGACCTTCCTCCCTGCCTGGAATAGGCAAAAATAATTACCATTTCTCAGAATTAAGAAAGTCAGACACAGGTAAGCTGATATGCATGTATGTAATTACTCTAAACTGAAATTAAAACTCCGCTAGTTTTGTTAACAACTTGGGACTCACCTTGAGTAGCTTTCAGCACGATTCAGCAGGCATCAGGGCTGAACTCTGCATCTTTTCACGAGAATGTAATCATTGGCTGCAAGTTGTAAATTGCAAACATTTCATTTCGCTTGCAATTTCACAACCGTGTGTAGCCACCGCTTTGTTCATCTTATCCGGGCATCTATGCAACGCCAACGTTGGTTAGGTTGTTGCTGCATAAACAGCTCATTTGGTAACATAATGATGATGATAGTTCTTGTCAACTTGTGTCATGTCAGGTTGTAACGAAAGGGAATACTCATAAGCAGGAACAATCTTTATATTTTTATCTTAACGATTCAATTTCTGTCCAACACGGGGAAAGGCAGTGAACATCGAGTTTAGTTCAGTACACATGAGTATTATTTTACTGTTATTATAATATGGTTTAGGTACACCGTAGATGGTTTCAAATGGTTCAATGCATCGAGGTAATGGGGTCCCTTAAGACTTGTTTAGTTTTGAGACTCCATTATCCTCTCATTTGTAACAGTTATCCCAAAAGGGCTCTCAACAACACCGGTGGCGGAAGTGGGGGAACCGCAGTACTCATTTAGATGAGCAGATGGGGGTCGGCTGCTGATGATATTGTCTCCCAGCGTTGTCATCGGTATAATGTCCCCATTGTTGGTGGAATTACATCCATTTCCACTTCCACTACTCTTCAGCATGATTTCTGCCGTGGTGGCAATAATACTGTTGGCGCCAGGAGACGTCCCATTCTTTGAATTTGTCATTCCATTGAGGCTCTTCCTGTTCGTGTTATTATTGGGGACTGGCTGCTGCTGTTCCTTGTTATTATTTCGACATTTAGTGCTGGCAATCGCATCCTCCTCCGTTACGAACGTCACAGACTTCCCAGAGCCACTGGGACTCCGACTCATACCTTTCCCCAGGGACGGAGGAGCGAGTAAAGTGGAAGTGGTCATTGTCGTCGCTGCAGATGCTGGGCCAGTGACTACTGCCGTTGTGATAATGTTATGGGCTCGTTTGCTATTCCTTCGAAAGGAGGCGGACGCTGATGAATTCATTTGAAATGGAGCTGCTGGAGCGGTCGCGGTGGTACAGGCGGCCGCAGCAGCTAGTGAAGATCAAAGAACCGTCTCATTTGTACACGTTCTTGGCCCATTGACCAAGGAGTAGCGGGAGGAACCGTTGTGACGAGCACTAGCTGCAGCCCCTCGGATGAACAAGTCCTTGAAGGTTTCTCGGAACTGGCGAGACATTCCACAGTAAATGGCAAAGTTGATGGGGAAAGAGAGAGTGATGAAAAAGTTTGAAAAGAGGATCAACACCGCAACCATATCACTTTCGATAAATGGGAGCTCAACAACAGTGTTGGAGACAAGGTGCAGCACCGTAATAATCGCAAGTGGAACTTCCACAAAGAGGAAAACAGTGACAACGACGATGAGCATGATAGTGGTGGAGTTGGCATCCCTCATTTTCCTGCACTCATTAGTCTTCTTATTGTCTTTGAATAGCATGAGTCGCTTCTGTTGAGCCTCCTTCATGGCTCGAAACAGGAGGGAGTTGAGAACGAGGAGAGCAATGCATGGTCCCATATGGACGAAGATCACACGGAACCAAAAATAGTAATTAAAATAATAATCTACTGTGATGTACTGTTCCATCCAGTGAGCGTAGTGGTAAAAGCATACCTCATGCTCGGCCCCCTCCCACTCGATTGCCTCTGTTGTAAAGTAGTAGTCAAAAAATCTTGTGGACTGGTGAAATAGCGCAAGACCAAAAATGATCCCGATCCCTTTCAACACACGTGGCATCGTGCACCAAGTGCGGGCCACTGGAGCATGACATACATAAATATACCGTTGGATCGCCAGCGCCAGGGTGAGCCAGATGGATGCGGTGTGAAACAAGTTGGGGAGTATTTCAGTCATGATGGTATAGGCATAGCACATGACCACAGGAGATAAGGGTTTGTAATGATTCCCAAATGTGTACATGTACAACAGCCAAGGAGCTGGGAAGAGAGCCATTAGCGTGTCCGACAATGCCATTGTTAGCAACACGGCGTTTGTGGGAGATCGCATATGCCGCTTGGACAACACAACCACAACCAACGTGTTTGCTATGATGGTGATGAGAATGAGAAAGGGCATGCAGTAACCTCCGATTGGTATGGCATAGTCTATTGGAGAGCTTAGAGTGATGTTTAAGTGGGGAAATCGGTAAGTATCGTTTTCAGGTAGGGACGTAGCGTTCTCCGGCTCTGGAGAAGTTTCATAGTCGTTAGAAGGGGGACTCAGGTGGAACTCATTGCTGTCATCCCCAAAGCCACCAACTGTAATCTCAGGATCTGAAAAAAAAGAGAAAGAAAGCAGGATTAGAAAATGTCTTACAAAACCCATTGTTTTCCTTTGCTGGCATATATAACGTGGGATTAATTTGAGCAATGAACACAGTTTCAAGACGTGGCACTCGTTGGAGCTCCCTACTTATTTTCGCAAAATGGTCATCCGCTCAATATATACAAGTGGCTATATGTTCTAATAGGATTTTCTATCGGCTAGTCTATGTCAAATCGTAAGCGTGTTTACACACTAGAAACTTACTTATTGTACATTGTAGTAGTATACATATGGTGGGGATAAAAACTATAATAGAATAAAAGCTCTGAAAATCTGTTTAAATATGTGCCGAGATACAGACCCATCATTCACTTGTACAAAACAAGTGGAATCAGATTACTGAAAAAGCATTACATGAATTTAATGCGCCTAAAGTTGAATTCTCATATAATTGCTCTTTTGTGGCTGGCAGTTCTGTATTCTCGCGTTTCCCTATTGTATTACATACACAATAACCGTGTGAAGTGATGCGTGTCTGTGTACCTAAACAACATGAAAGGGTTTTTATAGGAAAATGTCATGATTGAACAGATACAAAATACTTTCTCCAGTCAAGTTGCAGATAAGCAGTAGCAAGCTAGATAAAACCAACACAAACGAAAACAAGCAACAACTTCTGTCCCCGAAAAAGTGTCAAAACCACTTGTTTCCCATGCATTTTTTCTGGTTGGAAAGTTTGATACAAACCATTACTTCCTATAAAATAACATGAAGTGAATATCATCATGTTTTCGTTGTACTTTAAAAGTCTGTAAGCTTTTGCTTATAGTCGTTCATTCATAGAATTGCTATATATTCCCTTGTGAAAACATTTTACCCATTTTCCCTCTGCTAAACTGACAGCGGAAATAGCCATGCTGTGGTTATGAACAGCTTTGGTTTTCACTCTATTTCCGGCATGATGTCTGCAGATGCGAGATATATTTTTTAAGGGGAAAATAGAAAGTATTTTGCTCTCTTCTGTGGAAATTGATAAACCTCACAGAGTGGTTCGCTCTGCTCGACACACTTTTGGAGCAAAGCAAGTCAAGCCACCAACAGCGGCGAACAGAAAATAGATACTCACACCAGCTCTAAATTAACTGTTTGTGAAGCTCATAGAGATGTCGATGACTTGCTGTTTTGTACATTTTTACTTTACACCATTTTGACCAATTTTTGCAACAAAAACATAACAGTCGTCATTCATCATGGGTATCATCTATACCTACGCGACTGTACGGGGATGTCCAAGTTTTTGTGACAACATACAGCCCAACAATATTACAAAAACATGTTTACTTCTGCACTTTGGGGAGTCAATAACACAAATGACGTGTATTATTGCCTCATGTAATAATATTTACACAAACGTATCGATCCTGACCTGATGATACTACAGCAAACATACCATTCCCGTCAGTTTACCTAATACTTCATTGCCTTAAAAGCTGAAACTGATATTTCATGGGCACCATGTCATTTCTTGGATCTCTTCTAAAATCAAAGGGAAGTGTGGTCCTTCAGTTTGGATTTTTTAAAGACGAGATGAGTAGTCATTTGGTTGGAGTTAGAATGAAATAAAGCCATTTTCTCTGTAGCCCAGCAGAGAACGATCAGTACTTACTAGCTTTCCTTTTATTTCTTCTCTATTTCTGCAAGCGTAGCATAAAATAGCGAATCTAAAACTCGGACCACTCAGCCTCAACTGTAATAATTTGACTTGGAGTATCGAACTGGGTGAATGAGATAAGTTGTTATATAATATAGAAAGGTTGGAGAGATGCCTGTCTATAATGATCTTTACTCGTTTCGTAAGATATTTCAAGATGTTGCTACATCTTGGATGGAGGTTAAGTAACATTGTTGAAAGGATTCAGAAGGATGTTGGATCAGAAAATAGGAAGGATGTTAAGTGGATGACTTATGCCATAAGCAAAGCATCATCATCATCTTCCAATCGCTTTTGCTGATGCTACAAATGCTACAATCTTCCATTTGCACATTATGGCAGCAAAGTGTAGGAAGGCAAGTCATAAAATGTCAATTTTCTTTGAAATCCTAGAAAAGAACTAAACATTATCGTTGTTGCAGGAGAAGATGCTATCATCGTCATCATATTGACTTGGCATCATCTGTTGAGTTTTTCTTCCCTTTGATAGCATATTACAAAGTTCATTTCAAAGTTTGATGTATCCACAAGGTAGAGAAACTTCACTTCCTGCTTTAGTCATTCCATTCTCAATCCAACCCACTCGTTTTCCTGACTCTTCTTTTATAAACAGAAAGGAAGTTGAGCATATGCATGTAAACTAACAAGGAACAATTCGCCCATAAGGCTACAAAATGGATGTTGAAGAAATAACAGCGATAAACTCGAAATGGATCGACAGTGACAAGTTAGTGTACATTAAATATTCCATCAATTTGGCAAACATTTGTTCATAATATTTCCCCACTTGAATAGACAAGTGGAAAAACTCAAAGCTCTTTATTGAAACTTAACTCAAGAACTGGAGTTGCCAAAGTATAATATATTATTACTCGTCTTGTCTACGAAGTGTACAATATTCCTACAACAGCAAAGTTTTGCCTTGTGTTGTCCATCCGAGAAAAAAACATGATGAGAAACTTGAACATCAATAATGCATAAAAATGAGTGATGTAACCCATAAAATGCGCATTTTACCTGAGAGCAAGGAAACGGGCCATATTTTTTCTCTGAAGAAAGGTAAGAGAAAAAACATTAAATGGAGGTATGGAGGTATGAGGTGAGGTGAAGAACGTGATGGAATGAAAATGATGATAGCTATCTGAATTACAATAGAACTTTTTTTATATCGCTTTAGCCAACTCAAGAGAATGTCAAACACCATTAGGATGAGGGTGACGCTTATTTGATAAGTGTCACATCACAGCGCATCGTTTTTACTCACTTAGAGACATGTTGTATGTGTCTACCTATATGAAACACAATAATATATCAGTTTAGGACAGCAACTTGTCAGTTGTGACTACTTTAATACCTATATGTATCTACATGGTGGACATTGATCGACTGGAATGATACATACATCATTCTAAACTTTTCACTCTAGCGATAAGCAGATTGACATTGATACTGATAGCTCCATGTAGTGATGCTTGTTAAGCAACAACTACAGAAGGTGTGCAACTCATAGCATACCTCCATCTGAATCGTTACTCACTCTCAGGTTTCCACCCCACTTTTAACCATGTCAAAGTCGGTAAATCCGGTATGCCTTGCTGAAACTCCGGGAGTGAGTGAGGTGGAAGTAGATTGGGAGTAAGTGTAACTTTTTGCCTTACAGCAATTGGGATGAAATGATAGGAGAAAGTGAGACGGAGGGTAACGTTTACTGTTTGCTGTCTCGTTGTTGGCAATGTGATATCTGATGCGCTTCTCTCATCCTGCTCTGCTAGCGCTTGAGTAAGAGTCACTCACCATCACCGCGACAGGGACCACAAAAACCAATTATTTATCAGAGAAGAGGAGGAGGAGACGGAAGCTACACCTCATATAAAGCTATGCTAGCTTAGATTAGAATACATGCCCGTTTTCAAATACAACATTTAATATATCCCAAGCTACACACACCTTGGGTGAAATGAAAAACCACATGTATAGTGTACGAACTGATGGGATGCGGATTATGTTTCAAAATTAAAACTCATAGCGTTAATACTGTTTTAGACTAGTCTAGTCAGTCTGGCTGTACTCCAAATTTGAATTTTAGGTAAAATGGTAATGATAAGTATGAGAATATGAAACGTAGTGTCCATCATGGTTTATCCTCTAATAAGCAGAGTGAATGAACCCATGGCGTATGTAATTCTAACTAATTGCAAATATTCAAGAAGACTTCGACGTGACTGCAATATCACGGAGCTTTAACAGAAACCCTTACTGTTTGGCATGAGTTGGGCGAGTGTGCTTTATATTATCCGCTGTCAGATACTTGATTATATATATCGTCACACGTCCGTCACGTAAGGACACTTACGGCTAAAAAATCCCCATTTTAAGGTCATATGCTATTATTATACACATCTGCAAAAACAAGTGATCATAAGAGATCGTAAAGTGTACGCAAATATTAGAGTAATATAGGGATAATATTATATTGTGCAGATGAGTGCACCTCGGTCTCTTGAATACGAGGTGTATAAAAAATGCGACCTTATTTGGGTGCAGTGTTTTAGTTGACAGTGGGAGAGGAATGCAGTATGACAAAATGTGTAGACTGAAACTAAAGTCGTGCATTCCGTTCTAATGAAAACAGTCATTCACAGCGCAGAGACAAGCACTAGCACGTTGGTCCTTTCATATTATGTGTCTCCTCTTCACTAAATCTTCATCTTATGTGTAGTCTTGCTCGCCAGTCATGTCCATGTCATCTCCTTTTTCATTGTCAAGAAAATGAAAAAGATTGAAACAGGCTGGCTTCTCTCTTTCCTTTCCTTAGCCTTGCTAATGAGGAGCATTTCTTGTCCATCTCATTTGAGCAAATAGAACCTTGTAAGAGATGAACTTTGAGTGACTACAGAATGTGAAATTTCTTCGTGAGACAGACACGTTTCAAATGGATACGGCCGTGGTAAAACTGGAAGGGATTTTGTTTCCTTTAAAAATCCAGTTTTCGCACGTAATGGTGATGAAAATGCATTAGTATCTTATTATGATGTTCCATAAAAATACCCTCGTAATTTTAGCTGTCTTTTCAATTTTAACCGAATCCTCGTTTTCATATATACATACAGTGGTGTACTATCATCAAGGTTTGTATATAATAAGAATAAATCTATGCTTATAAATAAATTTAGAATAGGAGGACAAGCTAGTTTGCATTAGAAAGGAAAATCAATAAAGTTGGGAAACGGTTTCTTAAATCCTCGTGGACCCAACATGTAACAACATTTTGTAGTTCCTGTTGACAAGCACGACAAATTTAATTCAGCATGGGCGTATACCTCTTAACCCTTTACTGTTTCACATATTTTTTCGTGCTTAGTACAAGACAAGGGGAATCTTGTTTACAATATGGGCAGACACAACTCGTAAATATTAAGTTAGGCTTCAAGGAGGCATCACACTAAAGCAAGAAAAACTTGCCAAATGTAATTTGCCTGGATGTACCATAACCAAATATGGGAAATACAACGAAAACTGAATTTGTTATCGTTATCACTTTAGCCCCAGTCTTCTTTTACTTTCAATACATGTTCGTAGTTAACCCTCCAAATGCTCAATGTTATTGTCAATTTTAATACAGAGTGAGTGGGAAACGGTGTCGAATGCATTTTATGGATTTGGTGCTTCTGTTTGGGGTGAATTTTATGTGGACCAAAATAACTGGTAAACTGGATATGCCAAAGTTGCAAAGCAAAGCAATAGCCACCCTGAAATACTAAGAAGCTGCTAGTTTCATCATCAACTTGATGAATATGAATATTTTTCTGTCTAAAACTAAGACGATCCGTTAGAAGTTGTCATCTAGAAATAGATTGGAATGTCACTCAAAAGCGAATATTATGACGTAAACTTGCCGACAGACAAGGCGATTGATTGTGTACTGACAGAGCAGAATGATTACATATTCCAGCTAGCCACGCCCGTCTTTAAAACCTGAGAATGCACAATCTCGTAAAAAGTTGATCTTTCATTTTATTAATGTACACAGGATTTACTGCTATATACATACATGTAGGTTTGTCGTTGGGTTGCCGATACCGTAGTAAAAACTTATGACTGACGAGTCATGCCGTTAAATTTCAATTTCATGATGAAATTCGACGGATGAAGTCGACATATAGATGTACTGTGGTGTCAAGTAAGCACTCCATCTCGTTAAGTATTTTCACGGAATCTTATTGCCCTATTTTTTTCAATTTCCGAAAGTTCAGCAAATAATCATCTAACAAAATTCACGATATTTTTGAATGTCTTTCTCCGAAACCGGTGGTGGGTTACAGAAAAATAGACCGGAATTGGAAAAATATAGCATAACTTCTGAAATCTAAAACAACATGAATTGGCGGAATTACCTCAGTTATATGATAAAAATATTTAATTTTAGTAGAAAATGATAATGATTGTTGGATCCGCTTTCTTGTAAGAGGAAAGGCTTTTGGCTCTTGTTAAATAAGTGAAATATGAGCCGAAATGTAAGCGGAAAAACTTTTTCTTCCTGTAGGAACTGGAACCAAACTACGCATACAGCTACATGAAAGTTAAGATACTAGGAAGATAACAAAAAAAACTAATGTTCATTTCTCATACTTATATAGTTATAAATAGCAACAGGTAAATCTGTCGTAATATATCATCT
>JAQGAP010004177.1:0-10919 GCA_034697805.1 Orchesella bifasciata
ATCATAACAGGATACGGTGTTGGAACATAATATTGAGGAGGCAAATTGGGATTGACATTAAACACTGGATGACTATATGAGCCGTGGGGATTGTGACCGTGACCAGGTAAACTCATCAAAGGGACCATTTGAGATGGATGATGAAATTGGCTTGAAGGATGAGGAGCAGTTTCAGGAGCGACTTTCTGGTGGCCGTTAACACCAGGTGTAGAAGTGGATGTTACAGTCCTATTAGCTGTTGTATTGACCCTTTCCACATTTTTAGGTTGGCATAATAAGTTTAAAATCTGATTCTTAGACTGGGGTTGCTGATTTCCTTCCTTGGCCATATTGACTTCAGTCTTCTCCCGATTTTTGGGATGCAAGGATGAATTATAAAATACTTTTGAAGTAATTCCTTTTGGCTCTGACTTAATCTGATCAGCAAATGCTGGCTGCCTTTTCTTCACAACAACAACCTCTTCCTTCGCAGTACTTAGTTGGGGCTTCATATTATTCCTTGCTGCATTCTTTGCATCATTTTCAATGTCGGCCACGGTCATGGATTTTTTAAAGATCTGCTGTGTAGGTTTCGAGTTTTTCTCGTTTTGTTCGCCAGAGTTTGCTTGTTTTTCTTGGGCTGCTTGTGCAAACAACTGTTCTACAGTAATTGAATGATGGTTCATTGGTTTGGGCGGCCACGGTAGAATCAACTTTGGCTCATTTTCATTAGAAGCTTTCACTGGCTGCACAGATTTCGCAGGTGCTGTTTGAAGATTAGGTCTCTGAAGAATTTTTGTTGGTGGTTTAGAGTTTGAATTTTTAGCAGCTTGAGCGTAGTTTCTCGACGTAATTACAGTTCCATTGAACAGGGAGCTTTTATCTATTCCATTTGAAGACTTCGCTGGTACCTGTGTTTTCTTGAGATCCTGTCGCAAATTGGTTGAACCTTGGGTAAGGTTAATCACTTGGTAAGGGAAAAGTTTAACTAATTTCGGTCTCGTTATTGGCTTCGGCACTGTCTCCAAAATTTTCTTTTCTGCAACTTGGGGAACGCCATTTACTCCTAGTAACTTGGCAAGTGAGCCAGTGAGCTCTGTCAGATTACCGGCTTCTTTCTTTGGATGTGTGTCAAATATATCTTGTGCCGGATCGCACATTATTATTAAGGAGTTTAGAGCATCAGCGCTGACAGTTTTGAAAGATTCGTCGTTATCATCGTTTGCACTCTTTGGAGGAGCTTGTATTCCTACAACAGTTCCACGAAGGCCAAGTGGAATAGAAGCACCACGGTCAACGCAAATTACTCGGTCCAAGAGAGCAAATTGTGCATTTGAAATGGGTGCAATGCATCCCTTGTCAAGCCCAGGCTAAAACGATTAACAACAGAGTTTTCATCATGATTCTCGTTCGTGATATTGATCAGATCAATAAGACAGTTTATAGATTATTGTTACTGTTACCTTATACAATAAATTAGGTCGTACAGACCATTTATTTAGCTCCGAAGAATTTGCTATTGATGGGGACTTTGTAGACGCAACATGTTTCCATACATTTTCAATATCGTCATCATCCAAGACATTACAGTTCGTAGGTATTCTGGGAAGATTTCTCACACCCCTATCATCAAGCCAATTAACTATCTCAAATGTTCTTCCATATGGATCATTTGGGAATATATCAGCGGCATTATAAACGTCTTTATTCTTGTCGGCTCTTCCAAGCAGTTCAACCACATCTGGAAAGTTACCGACGAACTCTGAAAAATCATGTCATAGTTTTGATTTAAAGCAACTGCAAACAACACAAAATACGTTTAGATATATTAGTGCAAATTACCATTAACTAATTTTACTGCATTGGCAGAATAGAACCATTGGCCATCCCGTTTAGATGTATAGCCTCGTACTTCCATGTTCGTTTTGTTAAACTTTAAATCCAAACCAATGTTTAACTTTTGATACTCCGGTTCCAAAACCGGAAAGTCTTCTTCTTGGCTAGACTCTGATGACTCGCTGGCACTCAAACTTCCTGTCTCCTCAGACAATTTTTTCCTGCTAGCACGCGAGGACTTTTTTGAAGCCTTCCTAGGTTTCTCGACAGAAACCAAAACTCTGCCAGTAAGTCTTGCTAATGCAAATGAACTTATTTGACACATGCCTGCAGCTTGGTATGGAGGAAAGAAATCTTGGCTCTTCAGTTGTTTTAATCCAGTTTTTAGCTAAAGGTTTTAAATAACAAAAAATCATAGAAAAATTCTCATCACCATTATTCACAATGCAGACTGCAATACATAAAATATACATACCTTCAAATTACTCTCGTCTGAGTCCTTAGGACACTTAAGATCGACAACTACTGCCCCGCTTCCTTTATCATGTCCAACTACAACTCCCAATGCTCCAAATACTTTGTCGCCTAAATAGAAAACTTGATCGCCTTTTCTAAATAAATCCAAGTAAGACCTCGCTGTGTCCTTGTCCATGTAAAACATTTCGGTAACCCTTTCTTCATAGATTGCAGTTTTCAAAGCAAATGGCTGCTCTAGTTTGTTCCACTATTATTTAAAGTACGAAATTGAAATTATACTCGTTATACAATATAGAAGTACTTAAAATAACCACTTCGGTATAGATATTTTTCGCTACCTGGTTTTCTATCACAACGTTTCCAACATTGTTGCAACGTATCTTCCGCCCTTCCATCACTTTTCCATGTAGTATCACACCCAAATTACCAAGGCGTATTCCACGGAACTTTAGATGTCTTTCAATGAGACCTTTTGCCATTGCGTCAAAAGTTCTCCTGGCAGCATCTTCAGAAGTCTTCGGATCTATAAGACAACAATTATGTCGTTCGTATGATTTATTTTCATTCATAAAATCAGAGGAAATTGTATAATTTGACATAACCAAAAACTACTAATTACCTCGAATCACTAAATTATCACGGCCCAGTATGTACTTCCCGGAGCGGGTATACAAAGAAGTGATTAGCGCTGCTTCCAGATGTGGCCAATTAACCCATACCGATTTACCAAGTATCTTCTTTCCAAGTTTAAGACCATCGGTTTCGTCTTCAAACTCTTCAAAACTGATTATGAGTGACTCTTCTCGTGCAAAAAATTCAAAGACTTTCACTTCTGCTTTACAAATACAGCTCTAAAAACAAAAACAAAACTTATTTATAACCTCATACTCATAACCCGTATATAAAATACTACGTTGTTGTCTCTATCACATGTACTATGTTAGGCGTACATTGAATGTCTTAGACTTTAAAGATGGAAATCCTTGATAGATTTTCTTGATATCAGTTTTAGGGTGCAAGCCTTTAGGCAGAAGCTCAGGATTGTACGTGACCTCATTAATTTTTTCCAGGTTAATATGCGAGACTTCCAATTCTGGAAATAAGTTTCGATGACACTTGATTGGTCCAGTATCGTCTTTAGTATAGCTAAAACAACCATGATAAATGACATTTATATTAATACCACATCGTCAAAACCTGCTGTACTTGCTAGTGTCATTATTAACATATTATATTACAGCATACCTGTAGCACAGCAGAGCACCACGTGCATTTCGAAACACTTCTTCTTCCGAAAGGTTTAAGACCTCGTTTTCCATTGCTTCTAATAATTTGCTCTCATCAATAAATGGTATGAGAACAACAGCTTCCCAATCTTGTCTTTTGCCGTTTAAATCTTGTTCAAACTTTTTTGGATAATACTCCAAAATCGGCGAACTGTCCTGTGTCATTAGCCACTGTAAGAAATAAAATTAGGTCGCGTTGCTGAATATCAATCAGGACAAGTTAGCCAACGTTGGCCATCAAAACTGACTTTGAAATTGATAGAGCCACTGTTTCCTTGAGACCTCTAAAATACGAGTGCATTTATTCATACCTGGTAGCATCCAGGAAGGAGCTTTTTGCTCTGTGATGGGAGAACAGCTAGTAGCTGCTCAAATGGCTTAAACGGCTGACCTTTATCAAAATCGATTTGAAAACTTCCAAAATTTCGCAAGTCGGATGAATAGGGGGAATAATGAGATGGATAAAACCATCCCCAAGAGCTGACCCCCTTGTAATAATACAGTAACACCCACTGAATTGCTCGAACATATTCTTTTGCAAACTCATAAACTGCATCACGATCAACTTTCTTAAATTCACACTTTGTTAAATAGTAATTCCGTTTATGCTGAAGAAATTCTAAACGAAATTCTTCCGTGTCATCAGGAGAGAAAAAGTCGTCATCTTCCGGAAATACTTCTTTGCAAATCGTTACTTCTCCATCCCCGTTCTTTAAATCTCCAAATATTTCATCTTCAGTTCGTTTGGCCAACTCCTTCAATTCATCAGAGATGGGTTCTAGTTCTTCTTCTTCAATTACCACTCCATCATCTTCAAATATAAAGTTGTCAAACTAGAAAAAAAAATTCCCAAATTGTATACACAATACAGTTATTTTAATACTTTGTGTGCATCAATAGTTTAATGTATTAACCATTTTTTCTCCTAAAACAATATTCTTTCCGGTTTTCGAGGCTTTATATTTCATATCATCATAAGTATCTCGGAACTGATCCAAGTCAAAGAGACTCAACTTTCGGATAAAAACTTCGAAACGTTTGAGATTCAAATGACCACTTTCATTTAGATATCCGTCCAGATTTGGTAGAACATCCATGTAAGTTCGATACAACATCGGCAACGCTCCTTTAACAATATGAAGATTTGGAAGGTGTGGTACGAAATCATTACCCACCAAAATATTCATTAATATCCAATCGTCTATTATACACTCCAGGTTATACCTATGGAAGGAAATTACAATGTTAGCATCTAAAATTTAAATTTAAAAAGTAAAGTACAGTTTGCAAGCAAAATGTCACTCATTATTCTTACGTTATGTGAGAATGTACTTTCAATTTATTTTTCAAATCCAGAAATTCTTCATCTAAGTAATCTCTAAATAGAGAAAGGTGGAGCAAAAAGAAAGTAGTTTTTTCTGGCAAAGGAGCCTTATAGTCACCTTTAGCATTTAGATCATCAGGTGCTGGGGGTGGTGGTGCGTCAGTGTCGTTCACAGTTGTAGGTGTCTGTGCAGGTTTAAAATCTGACACAGGCGGCACCACGTTGACAGCATCAACAAATGATTTGTCAGCAGTAGCAATAGCAGAGTTTGCAATTGGAACTGGAGGTTTTAACATAGTTTGAGACTCTAAAATAGAACTCTCATTGGTAAATACAGAAACATTCGTGAGATCATACGGTACAGGTGCTTTTTCATCCTGATTTTTCGCCTTCTTTTGTTTGGGCTTGTTTCCATTTCTGTTGTTTTGTTTTTTCGGCCTTGAAAACTTTACCTCCTCACTAAATAAAAAAAAAAAGTCAAAATAAAGTACTCAAACTCAACAACTTTTAAATACAATTCAATTTTAGTGTGCACGAATTATACCGAAGTAGTGAAAATCGCAGCTCATGCGTTGAAAGTCCCAACATCATTAAATCGGCATCTAAACCGTATAAGCAATGCCGTGTTTCTGGATCATATTTTGGCTGTGAACGAATATGACGAATAAAGTCCATAATTTTATGCTCTCCTTCTCCAGGTACGTCATGACCAGAAAGGTATATATGTAGTCCTGTAAGCGAACGAATCCCGTGATATAAATTATCCAGATACGGCTAAGAAGATTAATTGAACTATAATGCAATATTAAATACCTTTTCGCTGCCACAGCGGATCAGTAGATACTTTAACAGACACAAAATATTTAAGCTGTTCATGTAATCTAGCCATGAACTCGGTTCCGGGTGTAATACAATTGGAATCGAATCTATCTTCTGAGGGCAGTTTTTCGCCTTGTCTAATTGCTTCTGCCTCTTGTTCTTCAGCTACTCTTGCAGAACGAAATCGTCGTCCACGTTGCTAATGTTAAATTTACAATATAAAGTTTAGTCACACCTCGGCACACATTACAGTAAGTTACAACTTTCATTTTCTTTTTTATTTACTTACTTGATTCATTTTTGCGCGTGGAGCAACGCCATCAATAGCCATGAAGAAAACTCTACACGGCTTAATCATACGGAAGAGAAAGTCAATGTAATGGAATATATCCCTGAATATGTTTTCTTCCGGTATACGCAAATGAACATCTTCATCATTAGGATGAGAGCAATTATGAATGATACCATTCATGTCCAGATATAAATTATCAAATTCTGGAATCTAAAATCAAAGTAAAAACAAATTCCAAATGAGAATCAAGCGCCTAATTAGCCATTCGGCAAAAGTTAACCTAAGCATCGTAACAACAAAAGTTTACATGCAGCATAAATGTGAGCATCACTAACCTGGTATTCCCTAATTTTTTCATATAAGCAGGGATACCGCTCCGAGGTCCACCGATAAAATTTCGGGATACCCATGGTTTAGCCGTTAAATAATCTTCGGTCAGAATCTATGAACAAAAACCAAAATAACATGTAGTTTAAATGCCAGTTATAAGTAAGATGCACTCCAGTTAAAGTTACTCAGGCTTACCAGAAATGTTTGTGCTTGCTTATGCTATGATGATAACCTCAACCAATAGCTTTAAATTATGAAATGAAACCAATTTTAACTCTAATAATATGAATCAATCCTTTCAAGAAACTTGACACGTTTCCTTCTTCCTGGTGTCTTGTGGACCAAGTTGACTTAATTCTTAAGTCTCTTCTGTCCTTACTGTCAGTGCACTATCAACTAAATTCATTTCATGTTGCATATCACCACCAGATAACACAGCTGGTTCAGAACAAAAACGCTTTCTATTACATTCCTATTACTTATACATAAGCGTGATCATGCAATAATTGCAATCTCAATTTGCTATTTCTCACTCAAATTCGCAACGACAAACTTTACGTATTTACGTCATATATTATGAACCTCTTACGATTATTGCAAGCGAATACTTTGGCTTGATTTGATCAGTACTCATGAGCAGATATAGATAGTAGTGATATTCATAAGTAGGATCTGAATGAGATCAACACAACAGATATCTGTTTACACTACCAAGTTATGTATTTCTGCTGGATTCGCAGTTGAAAAAAGACACAGCTCAACGAAACCAAAGAGAAAGGGAATATTGAGCATCGCATTCCCCACTTCACTGTTCATTCATCCAACCTTTCAAAAGTCCTTAGAACGACCGCACACGCAGACCGATGCTGCTTTTGTTATGCATCATGCAATATAGATGTACCTTATTCGAGCTTTACATAAGCTTACCTTTACACTTTATGCAAAGGATGATGAATCCACATGAAGATAGAATCCTCTAATACTAAAAATGTGAATAAGAGAGTTCTTGAAGTTACCGCTGTACTCTGGCTGCTCTAATTAAAGTTTTTTGTAGACATCTGTATCTGTACGTGCACCTTTATCCCAGTGTGATGTATCTGTTCAACTTTTTAATTTAATTTTCTCTTGTACCTTATGCCTTATAGATTAATAAATCCATTATAGATATAAGTAGCATAACAAGGGATTTTAGTTAGTGTTGATGTAGTGTAACCTGTGTACGGATATCTAAAAGCACTTGTTTGTACTTTTAGAACTTTTAATCAAAACAGTTGAATTTGTTGATTTCGAAGTGGTTTTTGTCATCCTTTTCTAGAGTTTAGTGTCGTTACTTTAAAGAGCGGTTAAACCTTGTGAAGGTAAATGTGTAATTTTTTTATATCCAGGTTGGAGTTGTGCACGTTACAATTTTGTGATGTTTTGAATGTTTGTATGGTTTGTAGGTTTTCCTTCAGCACAATGAGTTTGAATCTAAACTTGTCATCCAATCCTCCAGCTTCACAGTCCAATGAAGATGGAACCGGAGGAAAGAAGAAGAAAAGAAAGTTGGATTTGCCAATCGTCCCAATCAAGAACACTGCGGACTACCAAAGAATGAAACTTCAGCGTCTGATGGCAAATCCGGATAAACCTGTGATGATTCCTAATCGACCCAAGGACAAGTCGCTTCCAACTCCTCCAGATTTTGTGCGGAATGTGATGGGTTCCAGTGCAGGCGCTGGAAGTGGGGAATTTCATGTATATCGACATCTTCGTCGGAAGGAGTATGCTCGTCAAAAATGTATTGTAGAGTCCGCAAAGATGGAAGAGGAGGAGCATGAGTTTCAAAAGAAAATTGAGGACCACAAGAAAGAAGCTGAACTTAAAACGGCAAAGAAACGAGCAAAGCGATTGAAGAAGAAAATGAAGGCAAGGCAAAAGGCGAAGGGGAAGTCAGCGAATGGAGGTAATGGGAATAAGAACACATCAAGTGAATCCTCCAGTGAAGAATCAGATAATGAGAACGAAGTTACTGGATCTGATTCATGTGACAACAACAATGACTCCAATTCCAATGAGCGTGGATCAGGAGAAAGCTCGTCACAAACGCAACAGAGCACAGAGGGGGATAAGCAGAAAGAACTTCAACAGTGAAAGAAAAATTACCCGCTAACCTGCTGCTTTATTGGAAGAATGTTGTTTTAAGCAATAGCTCACCCTTGATCCACCCCTCCTTATGAGAAAGACGAAGAAATTAAGGTGTAAGGTGGTAAGCACCTTCTTTTGCTAGATGCCTAGAAAAGTCATGAAGACATACAGTATGCATTTTACTGACCAAAAACACAATCGAACGAAACCTGTAGCAATAATGGGTGAATTCATTCCAATTCAAACTAACCAATCATACATAATATATGTATTAGTATGTATTATGTATTTGAAGATAGAATAGAATAATTAAGGTATCTTCATCAGTGCTGCTTACTTGTTTTAGTTGTGTAGAATAGAATGATTAAAGTTCAATACTGTAAAGTTAAAGTATACTTGTATGTTGGAGTGCTTACTATAGTTATCTGAAACATCACATCAGTAGGTTCAAAACTTGCAACAGTAGTTGACACGCTAACTACCAACGTGTTCAATTGTTCAATACCTTGGTTCTTCGTTGTCTCTAGTTGCTAGCAAATTCATCAACGAACTTAAAATAATATTCAAAGATAAGTAAATACAAAAAGCATCTAGATAGAACCTGATCAAGTAATTGGTCAGGATAGGATTTACTTCATCTCATAGTTAGTAGTATTTATTAAAAGCCAGTCAAATAGGTCATTTGCCTTTTTAGAAGAAGAAACTGTTAAATACGTTATTTGATTAGAATATTAGTACCTAGTGCTAATTTCGCAATTAAGTATTTACGTGTCTGCACAAATGGGTGAAGTTCCATTTCCAAAATGCGGTACAAAAATGAATATGATATGGTATTTTTCAACAGTTCTCAGAAACAAGCCAACTGTGCATGTGCAACAATATAGTTAACCATTTCGATTCTATGAAACGTCATAAAAGCAATAACTTGATGGTTACTCACACGTATACCAATTATTATGTAAGATAATACATTCAATAAGAGTTATGATTATGTAAATATATATTGTATTTAATATTAACTATTAATGATTTGCATAAAAAAGTTTGTTTGCAATAATATATAATATATCTGTTATTACTTGAAAAAGAAAAAAAACTTTCCGGTTGCTTTTCTATTTATTTTGCAAATACCTTTCTTCTATGCATTTTATCGTTCAATCTCAATCGTCATCAGTTTTTTCGGTTTTGTTAAAAGTCGCTTTCACCTGATGTCCGCCAATCTTTTCTTTTGACAGTCTGATCCTAGCCTTCATTGCTGCCTTTGGTGACTTGAAATGCATGTAACAACGTCTTTCATTGAATCTGTCGACTTTCTTCGCTTCGGGAAATTCTTGTACGATCTCTTCAGTGGTCAGTTCTTTGGGAATCCACTCCAGCAACAATCTAAGACATACAGTTTATCGTTTTAATATTAGCCATGCACATAATTATAATCAAATGCATATTTCATGACCCTGATCGCTTAAATTAACTTACGTGCGAGGATCCATAACACGTTTAGTCTTAATTGCTGGAGGGTTTTCTTCTTGAGGCTTGCGTTCTTTCGGTATCTTCGGGAATACCGGTCCAAGTTCTTCGTTATTTAACTTTCTGAGTGCTTCCTGAATACCTTTCCGTTGAGTCTCTTCTTTGTATACGACATAGACATTTCTGAGGGCAAAAAAGAAATTTCTTAGTAAATTTACAAGGATGAACGAAAGGCTAAATAAAATACTACAAAATATCGTTAAACTGTTGAACAGCGTATCTTACCGCGGTATCTTCTGCCGTGGGAGATACACCCTTTGTATATCGGAATGAGCATTTTTGATGATTTCTAGAACTTTTGGTCTCCCCAAATTGTTAGCGTTTTTAAAAGAAACAAACAAGGACTTATCTTTCCTCTTCACATACTTAGCCTCCTTCGATTTTTTTGCCCTTATGCCTTTTAACACCATCTTTAACTTTAACTATTTCAAACTTGACGGATTTACTAATTCACAAAATGAATTTGCTTTTATTCTTTTCATTTGTAACTAAAAAATTTCCGAATTTCCTAGTTGCGAACAATGCACAGATAAGTTACACGACTCCGTAAATGTCAATGAATAAGCAAAAACTTTTAAACGAATAAGTTGTTTTTAACCAAAAACTGGTGCTGGTTTGTCCGATTGATTAGAATGACAACATGCATTGGTTGTTGTAAGCTTGCACGTGCATCACCAAAATATGCATACAGACTGCAGCCAAATTACATCTGAAAATATACCGCAAACAAGAGGTTGCTTGTTGCTTGCTGTTTAGAAGCACCATAGAAAACACTTTGCTAGGTAAGCCAACCATAAGAATTTTTTATGCAGGAGACATATAATTTCATTCAATACAAGGTAGCGTTAAGGCGCTTACAGACAGAGCTAGCTTGTGACTTGTAGCTTGTGACTTCTACAAGCTCGCAGGTTTTTCTTGGGGC
>JAQGAP010004178.1:0-10912 GCA_034697805.1 Orchesella bifasciata
TCTCCCCGAAATAGATCCTTTTTGAATAACTTTGAACTTGTGTCAATAAAGAATAATCTTTTACAATCAAGTGAGCTACGTTATAAGGAAACGTCACGTAAGGCAGTACAAGCACCCACTTTCTGCTTGCTTTCTCCATTTTAATGGGATGAAAATGAGGATCAGCAGCATCCAAATTTCATTTTATTATTAGATTCATATTGGTAATGTTCAATCGGGGATCGTGACGCACTTGTTGCTACGTCTGGTGTCGTACATCGCTCTTATTCGGGATAAAACTTCCTCAATTGCTTTCTCTATCTTTCTCCATCCATATCTCACTTTGCTAAAAAATATTTTTAGCGACACATTTGCATAACTCAAATCCTGTCTTTGCGTCCATATAAATCCATTCTCCACTACAGAAATGTCGCATTCCGGGTAGCTGATCCGCTTCAAGTGGTCAGCTCCTGATGCTGCTTTCTATGATAAATCTAAGATTGTGTTAATTTTCAATTAGTTTGTTTTTCAATTTAAAAAACTAGACAGCTTACATTTCATGAATAATTTTTCCAAACTAAGCGCTCAAACAAAACAACCTCGAGTTGGCACTAGTTATTTTTTAAATAAATAAACAAACCAATTTTTCTGGGTTATGTGTTCACCAAACCAGTTTTTGGAAATGACGAAGACGTGTCACTACCCTTTTTTGTGGAACTGGAAACGCATATATAGAGGGAAATTATGGATACATTGGCTCAGGTATATTGTAACAAGTCCCATGATATAGTTATCATTAACAAATTTTGAAAATCAAGGTCTTTGTATACAATATACAGATCATATCGTCTGCGTGGAAATGTGTGAAGGACGTTGTACTCATCTGGAAGGGAGTGGTTGGGATTTAAATCTCGTAACCAGCTCCGGGATGTACCAGGTAGCTAATATAACATGAATTTTTAAATATAGCATTTCTTCGAATAAAGTCGCGAGTTGTTTTTAAACGATTCGTTTTTACTTCAATTCCAAACAGATGGATTGATCAATAGCTGAGCCCGATATATTTCCACATAGGATCATTATAATGCACATGGCTAGCGGATCGAAACCAGCTTTCACTGAAGAGCAACAGGATGCTTTCGTTTTATTGTGAGTTAAAAGCTTTTGCCATAGAGCATCGTAACTGTGAACCTTCATCACCTATGAAAATATTTTAATCGAGGCAGCAGGGTAGTAAAAACAGTCAATTAAGTCGTAGCCGCAGGAAAGGCCTAACTAGGGAATTGGGGCAAAGTAGGATTGATGGAAACTTTATTGAGTAAGTACGCTCGAATAGTCATTTGTCTGCACTCATCAGCAGTTTGCGTTTTGCTTTAAAGAGTTAAAAACATAGGTCTTATCTGAATGTCGCATTTGTTGTCAATCGTACATAACATTTCCTGATCTTGCATATAATGCTCGGGTCGGCAAGTAGTAACTATACGGCCTATTAAACTAATCAGTATACAAAGTTTATGTAAGTAATATATGGTAATGGTTGGGTTAAGTTAGTTAAATACGCACAAACAAGTAGAAGCCAAAAAGGTATTTAGAAGTGGTGCATTATAGTATAGTAAACGATATTCAGAAAAATTCATTCTAAATTATCTTTTGATGGCATTTTATCTGATTTGTATTACCTTTTTAAACAAAATAAATTGGCGTATTATGCGGAAAATGAGTAAACCCATGTTGAATATTACTGTTGTTAGCAAGGCATGCTTCATATTAAAAACATAGCTGTCTCTTCTCTCATAATTTTTTATATTCTGAACAGTATGTTTTGGGTATGTATTTTATCTACAGCAGACTCTATCTAGGTTTGTCGTAGTTATACCATACGTATCTATTCAAACTTAGTGTGATCTAATAAAAAGTGAATTTTAAATTAAACTTCTTTAATTAACTAACTAATAATTAAAAGGTAAGTAGTTTACCAAGGATGAAGAGATAACTTGACTGGCCGCCCAAGCGCACAAACCTAAATTATATGCTTAATCTGTTGGTAAAGTAAACTTTATTCAGTCATTGCTGCTAACTATAAAATAAATAGGTAAATTTTGCAACTAAACTCTGAAAAGTTTCATAATTTACAAAAAAAATTAATCAAGTAGCGAATTATTCAAATATAGATTCTATTTAAATTATAGGTAGATAGCTATCAATGGGTTATTCATATTCTTTGTACTCAATACTAAGTGATTTTCATGATGCAAAGAGTAGTTTGATTTGGATTTGTAGTCGCAATCGAAGTTTAGATACTGCTGATTGGTTAAAATAAACCGTGTGACAAACGATACTGTTTATGAACATGTCAGATGCACTACTAAATACTTTAGCGGATGATACTCCGCTAAAGTGATCATTTTATACATTTCTGTATATATGTATCGCAATTTTTTTGTGTCCTGTTGACGTCATATTCATCAGTAACTACATACTCATATGCACGTAGTAGTAGCTTCCCACAGATTACACGGCAAATCCGAATGCTCGGTACAAGGAAAAACAGGTGATTAGTTTTAATTATATCAGAATGAATTGAGAAACTCTTCATTAGCCATGTAAATTATCATGATTGTCTTTTGCGGAAAATATGGTATATGAAACTTGGTAAAAACCGTTGAAGACCAATTGTAAAAGTTGTTTCTGATGGAATACAGACATGCTTACCACTCCATAGAATGAAATGTTCTGCATCAACAGTATAATGGTAACAAAAAAACCATGAAAGCTGCATTACCCAGACATGCCAAATGTTAATTACATTGTAGGACATAGCTTTTAATAGAACACCCATTTTCAGTCTATTTTAGTTGTAAAATGAGAAAGAGCAACATACATCCCAAATTTTACCCACTTGATGATGATATTCATATGCATTGTTCATTTTTATGTAAACTTCACCAGGTTGATTTTCCAGCTTTCTGAATCTCTTGACTTTTTTTTTTTAATTTTATATACACTCATTCTGTCTCTGATAAACTTCGATTCCATATTTTGATGAACTTGTTTTTCTACCCATATTTAGCTAAACTTGTCCATTTTTTGGCAAAATTCCTTAACAGATGCTTTTTCTTCGCATGACAAGTACAACCGTTAACAATACTTGTGAAAATTGTAAAGTAAGTTTTTGAATTAGAGATATAAATATCAATAAATGCTGTTACCAAAAAACCTTCATTTCAAAATGCTTTCTAGAATTAACAACATGAATTAAAACTAATCTGAAGATCTATCAATTATTCGTTTTTTGATGAAGTTTTTCTTCAACCACACAATCGAATACCAAATCCGGTTGATAGCGTTTTGTATATGTAAACCATTTCATATGGCCATAAATCACTGTTTTTCCTGTCTCCACCAGGCAAGCCACCTCTTTGTTTCCCTCATACATTTTCAGCAACAATGTCCCAATTTCACAAACCTGCTTAGTTTTCATGTTCGTAATATCAAACGTCTTCTGCAAAGCCTCATCAAGGGTTAAGCCATCTCGTTTCTGCAGCATATAAATTGAACCCCCAGTATCACCCGCAACAGTTTCCTTATAGAAAGAAAATATATCATTGACTTTCCCAGCCTGCTCCGCAATCACGTCGTAGAACTTGGTGACTAACAGCGTATTTCTAAGCTCTGAATCCAAATTAACCCCCTTTTCCAGCATCAAAAACTCGATAACTACATGAGTGGCAATTGTTACGCGTCTGATTTCCTTCTGCAGCATTCTGTAAAGGGAAGAAGACTCATCGTGTTTTTCCATCCATTCGCAACAACACTCCAGCATCATTCCGTCAAACCATTGTAAGTAGCGTTCCACCAAAAAACGTGAATCCAGACTGGTTCTCAAACACTTTTTATTTATAAGCTGGCTTTGATTATGCACATATTTCAAAATTTTCTCAAAAAAGCCAATCTCATTTGTTGGCTCAAATTCCCGAATTTCAAATTTTTCTTTACCCCAGTTTATATCCCGTCCATTCATTATCCCATGAATTGCATTTCGCAATACAAATAATTCTGAGTATTTGTAGAACTTGTGCTGCTCCAGAACATCGTCAAAAAATGCAACAAGGTTAAAAAACCTTGCTACTCCTCGAAACTCCTGCAGTTCCCAGCCTGGAGATAGGAAACAGGCGAGTGCCGCTGCGTACATTTTAGAAAATCTGGATGCATTTGGGTCCTCAATTCCCTCAACAATTCCAAGCTTTTTGAGAAAATCCATTAAATTCAGACTTTCTTCGGGAATCGATTTCATGTCGGGAATGGGAAACTCTAGGATTTTAAATGGAACCAAAAGACGACCAGTGTAAAATCCATCTTGACCTGTTTTCGGATTCCTGGTTTTAAGTTTCATTTCGAGGTAGAATGTTTTTCCCGCATTGTTTTCTAGATTAGGGTGAATTATCCTTTTCTCAGAATTGTTATCGTACCATTGATGGTCCCAATTTGAAAATCGGATTCCTTCAAGTTTGTTTGGAGGACCAGAATCGTTTCCATGTTTATCCAATTTTGTTAAATAAACAACTCCAAACTTTTCTTTTGGTTGCTCCATTCTACCGAATTATTATTCAAATGCTCCACAAATTAATATTTCGTTAACTTTTTTTATAATAGTCTGAAGCTTAACTTAGTTTTGATGTTGCACATGCAATGGAAGTTAATATCATACAACTGCAAGCTTATTTTTTGAGTTGCTTATATATGCTGTTGTAGACAAATTAATGGTCCACGCAGCATTCCTCTCTTTTGCTGCTCAAGTTTTACTGACCGAGACATTATGGTTGTACACCGGATGCTTTATTACGTAAGGTTTCACTAGATTAAATAACTAACCGCAATGTTCAAGAGCGTTATGAGCCCATTGATATCAATGGGTTTATAACTTGAAGTTTGACGTGATTAATTGTAATATTTATCACGCCTTCGGGAAATTTCCCCGGAAAAAACCATGATTCTCATGATGCCTTTCCTTTTGAAGTTAAAAATTGGTTACGTCAAACAATATAAGACTAGTTGAGAAATAAACGATTAAGGTCAAGCTTCAATAAAGACAGGAAAATTCGCTTACTGACGTAATAACCTTTGCTCAAATTGGCAACTACAAAAAACCAGACGCTGGATTTGTTTCCTCAATGACACGTGGATTTTTTTGTAGTAATGATAAAAATATAATGAGAGGCTTAATTATTAGGTACCTATGTTTGAACCAAAGTTTTCACATGCTGCTACCAACCAACTTTTTCCTCCTGCGTGAATAATTAGCTAACAATTTAACATAATATTTCAACTTAATACCCAACAATTCTCCTTCCCAATTCAAAAGTATCTACTTTGCATTAAAAATTATTTTAAATAAAGGGTATGCGGGGTTACCCTGCAGCAATAATTTTTATTCCAATTTAGCAAAAAGGAATGACGATATTTCAAGTATACCGTGGAAAGTAAAACTTGCAATGAATGAACAAAAAAGGTATAAGTGTGCAATAAGTGCCGGTGTACCAAACTGATAAATTATTCACCTTAGACATTTAAACATTAAATAAAATACAGCAGGGTGAATTTAAGTATTGCATATAAAGTATTTCTTTTAAAAAACAAGCATTACTTTAAAATGCAGCTTTTAAAACCAAAAAATATAACTTTTATCCGTTGCAAGTACAAATTTTCAGCTCCATAATCTTTTTTCAGCCATTGCGTGGGAAGAGTATTTTGAAATCCAACGCAAGCTTCAATCAAGAGAGAAATACAGATTCATTATGCCTCTTTAATGATATTGCTCACTTTAAACTACTTTCCTCATTGTCACCCAATCAAGAGCACATGTTGAACGTGTATAAGTGGCTGAGATATCGGCTTACAAGATCTTCCACGTATTACTATCAGATCAGCTATTGTGCACGTTTCAGTAGTTGGCACTGCATTTTTCGCCAATAATATGGATTCAATCCTTTGTGAACAAGTGAGCTTTGTTGAAAGGAGACATCACGTTGCGCAAGAATGTATAATGAAAACATCCGCTTTCCGTTACCTTCCCTTATCATAATGCGATGAGGATGAGTAACATATTTCTCAAGTTTTACACTCTTGTTGAAAAAGTTCAATCCTAAACTGCGGCGTACTTGTTGCTAGCCCTAGTAGCACAGAATTCCGTACCTACTTTCTCAATTTTTACTCCGATTTTCTTTTCATATATGAATCAATAAATTACACACTTTTATTTGCCATTGGCATACTTTACCCCGGAAAGATCGCATTGACTGATTACGACTTGCCTTTATCGTTCAGACTGAGTTTTATATTTTCGTTTACACTTCATACGGACAACCTCATGAAGAGCCTGATCAGAGCGTGTGTTTTTCCTGAAAATGTCATATTTACTGATTAATGAATTATTTCCTGAAATTCGTTGTTGAAGTTGAATAGCTACTACTGTATACTGCTGTAGTATATTATTTTCTTCCTTTGGAATTCATTTCAAAATTCAAATAGGAAACTCTAGAAATGAGCCGTAATTAGGACTTCGTCAAGCCTGGATGACTGAATGAAATCCTTACCAATTTTGTATAATTTGATCAAGTGTGCACATCCAAACTTTTTCTTAGCTTTTCCATTCTGATGAGTTTATAGTTGCTTATTATTTTTCTAAACAAAATTGCGTGAATAACCGAATTTTCAGTGGTGCAAATGCAATGAAATTGTGATATTCAAGAACTGCTTGTTGGCCGTTTTCTGGGTGCTTGATAGATTAATTCGTCAGAAAATTAATAATTCGAACGACATTTTTTACATTCACACATTCACGTGTTCCAGTTTTATTTGTTCATGTTATTCACAAAAACTCCAGTCCATACTGATTTTGAATTTGTTTTTCTGATTTTTTCAGTTTTACAGATAAGTCATTCTTATAAACCCGATTTTTACCATTTTTAGTTTATTTAAGAAATGCTAGTAAAGTTGGATTCTTGAGTAATAAAATCGTGTGCAAAAACTTCTTTATTGTTCGTTAAAATACAAACAATTTAGAATGGAAAAATATATTGCTTACTATAGCAGTACTATAGTATCAAACTTTTTAACAAGCTAACATATTTATGCCTGAAAATATTAATTTTGTCTGTTTTTCTGAATATCCGTTGACAATACAAATTTATTTGCAGCCAGTGCGTGGGAAGTGTGTCTTCACCATTCACCGGAAACTTCAATCAAAAGTAAAAATACCGGCTAATGATGTCTCTTTAAAATATATCCTTAGCTATAAACAACTTGTTTCCTCATTGCCACTCCATCAAAATCACATCTTGGAAAAGTGGTTGATTTTTCAACTAACAAGATCTTTCATGTATTATTATCAGAGCAGCTATTGTGCACGGTCGAGCCGGCACTGATTTTTGTGCCAATAATACCAATTCAATTCTTTGTGATCCAGTGAGCTACCCACGATCAAAGAAGATATCACGTAGTGAAGGAGTGTGTAATAAAAATATCCACTTTATGCCTCCTTGCGATATAATAATGGGATGAGCAATACACATCTCAAATTTTACACTCTTGTTGACAATATTCATTCCGGTATTGTGCCGTACTTGTTGCAAAGCCTCGGTGCTCATTTCTTACATAAACTTCTTCACTCAATATTTTTAGTTGATTTTCCAGCCATCTGAATTATATGCCTTGCTTCACAATTTCTTTACAACTGTACAAATATGGCTGTTCATCTCTACTTTTTGATAATGTATGTGTAGAATTATTATACTTGTCTTCAGTATAAGTCGGGCACTCAATGTCACCAGTTCGTTTTTGCCTTAAACTATTATTCCTTACAAAGGTAACCGTCCAGGTCATTTTTATATTGATTTTTACCCTAGATATTTTTTTAAAATATTAGATTTTCAAATATGTCACGGTATCCTGTCGTTTTGAACAAGAATTTTTGCAGGGTTTGAAGTTATACAAGGGAGCTCTTGAAAGGAATGCAATAACATCATGCATTCCTTAAATAAAACCAACAAACACATCTCGCTGGTGTTGCTACTTCTTGCTGCTTTTAAGATGCCGGGAATACTCGCACCAATTGCTGTAGTTGGTGTTCGTCCTGCCAAACTACAAGAGTTGAAGCAAATTGCCGCAATTATTAGCAATGCTCTGGTGGCTAACGGCATGATGGACCGAGGTAAAGTAATATTGATCTGCTTAAGTTGGGTCCCTTTCTTAATAATTTTATTCCTGTGTAAAATTTTGAATTGAATCAACAGAGCAACCCATTCACATGACATGTAGTGGTTTGGATTTCAATTTTGAACTGGAGACGTCCGGATGGGCATTTAATTCGTTGGAAATGGCCTGGACTTGCAAGGTTTGTGAATGTCGTATCTTTTTAATGAAAGTTTATCCTGTACTTATACGTTTTTTTTCTGGTTTTAGTTGTCAACCAACAAAAATTGGATGATGGATTTTTTATCAATCTAGCATTGACTTGGGTCGAGTTTGGAAGGATTTTATTTAATAACGGAAGTTAAAAGTAAGTAAGTAAGTAAATCCTGGATAAATGATATACTCCCCTAGTTGTTAGAGCTATGAAATAAGTTTTAAGGAAAGAAAATGCTTTATAAATATCACATTTACCTTCCACAAGAAGTTTTCTCCAGGCAAGTTAATTTTTAGGTGGATAATAAGTTACTGACATTTGTGGTAAACAAAAAACTAGACGTAACCAAAAATTATTTCCAGTCATCAATTCAAGTAATTCAGCTAATGTATTCTGTTACATATCAGTGCATTTCAAGCATTTCTATGAACCATCCTGAATTCCAGGAATAACAAAGGGTTTATCCCTCCAAATTATGTTTTCCATAACTAATACATCTGTTAGAAAAATCTTATTATACATTATTTCCTTTTTACTACTACTTTGTGTGTAAATATAAATATTTAATATGTGTGTAAACGTACTTTATATCTAGAACTGTAACTTAAATAAATTGATAAGGACGTTGCATTGCAATGTCATGAGTCTGTTACCTGAAAATTAGAATATATTAGTTTACCTAACAAGCAACAGCTTTCGACTTCGACGTTTGCTGTCTTGCAAAGAAATTAGGGGCAGGTTAGTAGACAACGAAACGGGCCGCAAAGTCGCACAAACTTACGTTGGATGCTCTTACTTAGACTTTTATTTAATATTTGCTATTGAATAATTCTATTGAGATCCAATTGTAGTTCATAGGAATCAGTTAATCAAAATAAATATTTTAATATATTTCCGTAATAATATAATACGTAAATAATTAAGTAACTTATGATCAAAGAGCATATCCTGATAATACGTACAACCAATACGGAAAGAAGGAAATGTGTACACCGAAAGGAAATATCAGGGTGTAACTTGAGATAAATGTTGATGTATATTATTAATTTTAAGATATATGTATTAATTTGGGAACAAATGAAAAAGCTTTTAATTAAGTCACGTTTCTAATTAAAACATTCCAAGTACTTGTTCGTTTAAGAAATATTCCTGTTTAAAGTAAATTATGTAGAATGATCTCAATTTTTGACGTAAACAAATTCATGAACCAAGTAATTAAGCCTTCCGCAAATCTATTCCAGATTCCGGGTTTTTCATTATCGTTAGTTATTAAATCTTATATCAATTTTGCTAGAGCACCTTACATGATAAAATTGACACTTTCACATTTGGCAACTGACGTATATTAGTAAATGACAATTTTAAGCAATAATTTGAGTAAGAAAACTTCCTGAAATCAAGATAATTGAAAAAATAATTTCATTTTGACTATTAGAGTTTCTTATCTTCAGGAAATCGTTTTAAATTAAACGGATATCAGTGTATTGAAACTCTTCATAACATTTTTTCGTTTTCAGTATTGGCCAAAGCCAGCAATCTAAACTTCAATTTGATTTCTATCCAAGCCAATTCCAAAGTAAATTAAATTGCCTGGTGGCACCAAGTAGTTAGTGTTACAAAACAAAAATGTTGATTTGGCATTAGAAGACTGAGATTAAATAGGCCGAACGAAATTGATATTCTTCATGATTTTAATGGCTTTTGTAAATCAGTTGTTATTCAATTTGAGCCTAACTTACATCGTAAACAACCCTAAGGTTAAACAGGAACTAAAGGAGAAAGCAAAGTTAAAACGACCAGTCTGCCAATGACATCCAATCGTTACTGTTTTCGAATGATACGTTTTGAAAAAATTCTTACTAAACAATCAATTTCATAAACTTACAAATAAAGATGCAAAGCGACCGCTACTTCAAAATACTGGAGCAACAAAACAAATGGGCAACGGCATTCGGTGCATGCTCCTTTACCTACGATCCAATCACCCGAAAAATCTCCGTTTCTCCTAAGAAGCACAAGCTAGAGATATGTGGGCTTGCACTTTTTACAATTCAGCTCCTCTTCATTTTAATTCGAGCCATCAATCACATTACTAAATTAGAACATTTTAGCAACCACCACTTTTACTTCCTGTGCTGTGTATCAATTGCTTGCACTACTTGCTGGATAATTCTCGTCCTAATTATCTCAAAGGCACAGGAGTTGGCTCTTGGTTTCAATGAATTTCTAAAGTTATTCGAATTCATCCAAAAAAACTTTATTCCAACATTTGACAGAAATGTTCCCTGTTATAACTACATCTTAGATGGGATTGTATTTCTCACTGGTCTGTTGTTCGTGTCTCTGGCTTTTATCATAAGTCTGCACGCAATTATATTTTACGACTGGCCAATCTACTTTACGTCTCTGCTTTCCCCGAATTCTCCCCTAATTTTATACGTCCTTCACGGATTATACGCAACGTGGCTTTTGCAGTACCTCTACGGCAATTTAATTATACTGGCCTCTGTAATGGTTGGATTTGCCCCA